>SNQJ01S0044512.1:74847-112456 GCA_010110895.2 Picea sitchensis | reverse complement strand
GGAGGATGGGATAGGGTGTATTTCCTTTAATTTTGAGATTATAGGTTATAAAATTCTTTTGTATTTGCTCTATCTTTCTCCAGGATTCACGAGAGATACTACAGCCCCAGACTTCACATCCATAAAGAATAACAGGTGTAACACAAAATAAAATTATAATAAAAAAATTAGCATCATGTACACAATTTATTATTATTATTTTTAATTATTAAATTTAGGTTTTTAAATTTTCCTTTTTTTTGCTTTTAAATTTTAGTTATTATTATTATTTTTAAACTTTAATCTAGATCTAATAATTAAAATAATAATAATAATAAATTGTGTATGAAAGCGCCTAAACAACATCATGTACACAATTTATTATTATTATTTTTTAGGTATATAGCCTAAGTGGGCCTAATGGTTAAGAACATGTGTTTCCTCAAGTTCAAATCCAGAGGGGGGTAGGGTATGTATACCTCCATAGACTTTATCAGTCAAATCGTTGGGCATAGGGGGGTCCCTTGTCCCACAAACAAGGGGGTCTCATACACCAATTTGGTGTGGCTTGGCCGTGACCTTAAAAATAGATTATTATTATTATTTAATTTTTTTAATTTTTGTTTGTTTGCTTTTAAATTTTTAGATTTTAATTATTATTATTATTTTTAGATTTTTTTATTCTAATTTTATTTTATGTTTTTAATATATTTAACATTTTATTGTTATTA
The DNA here is from genome assembly GCA_010110895.2 of Picea sitchensis. NCBI lineage: Eukaryota > Viridiplantae > Streptophyta > Pinopsida > Pinales > Pinaceae > Picea > Picea sitchensis. Next base: position 111,746 of record SNQJ01S0044512.1, on the reverse strand, counting down.
ATATAATTTCGCTGTGTAGTTTTAATATATATATTTTAAATGTTTGCGTTTAATATTTATGTTTTTATTTATTTTTTAAATTGTGTTTTAGTTTAACATTTTTTTTTTTAAATTTATTATATTTTTAATTTAATTTTAGATTGTTTTTAAGTTTTTTTATAAAAAGATTGTCTTTGCTTATTTTTATTTTTTTTGTTTTGGTGCTTTAAAGGTAATTTTTTATTTTTTTATTTTTTTTCCCAAAAAAAATTTAGATTTTACTTTATTTAATTCATTTTTTATTTTTTTGATTAAAAATTGCGATTTGCATTTTTTTTTAACAAAAAAATGTTTTTAGAAATGTTATGAAAATATGCAATATTATTATTTGTTTGTCAAACTAATAATAGTATTGTGGATTTTCCAAACAATTATGGAAACAACTCTCACCACAAAAATCTTATTAGTCAAAACATGTTGTTGTTGTTGTTGTTGTTGTTTTTTTTATCTGAAAAAAAGAATTTGTTTACGAGTGTTTTTTTTTTTCAATTTAATTATTTTCTTAATGTAAATTATTAAAAAAAACAAAACTAATTAGTAAATAAATTATCAAGAAATAACACTTTTAGATTTTCCCTAGAGGTGTAGATCAATTGACGATAAAGTGCACTGTTAAGGAACTCCTTGTGATGTCGTTGGTTTGAACTTTGTAAATCCGTGTGTATCGCGCATGGGACAAGGTGGGTATGCCTGGAGGTTATAGTGGTACAATCAAAATCAACTCCGTGTCATGCGAGTATGAGCCCGCCCAGTTGTCGATTCCGTCAAATATAAAAAAAATTAATAGTTTTAGATTCATGAGTCAATTTTCAGTGTCATATTTGTGGTGGTACTAGTGATCAAGGCCACGTTTCAATTAGGTCATAGTTTTAACTCCAAAAACAAAATTGGTGCTACTGGTAACATCACTTTTCGATAAAAGGGTTAATTTCAGGGTTCTGCTCATAATGTCAAGGGTGCGATTTCAAACAAGTTGCAATTTTAATGACCTCCCCCAAAAATGGTGCTACCGGTAGCACCACTTTTTAATTTGGGGGTTGATTTTGGTGTTTTTTACCCAAAAATATACTAGAGTTCTCGTTTTGAGGTCACAGATCTTGTTAAGTTGGTAAATTTGTTCTCTCTCACACACATAAGAGTAGTGCACTATGTGGGGTTTAAATATTTTGCATAAATATGGTCTCTTTGCATAGTGATGCCAGAGCAGTGCACTCTGTGGGGTTTAAATATTTTGCATAAATATGGTCTCTTTGCATAGTGATGCTAGAGCAATGCACTCTGTGGGGTTTAAATCTTTTGCATAAATCTGGTCTCACACAAACTTGTCTGCATAGAGTAATGCACCTAACCTAAGTGGATTCAAACCGAGCACATATTGGCACAAAACTAGCCAAATGCCCAACAAAATTGGCAACAACCACTTAAGCTAGTCTCTTGACTTATTTCCTAAATATTTATACTTTTTTTTTTAAAACATAAACTAGGTAATTATATTAATACAAAGTTGTAGTAGAGCTAAACAATTCTATTACATCATATTGTATGTCTTTAGATTCGAAACAAGATAAATAGTTCCAGATCAGGATACAAAATTTACATATGCCCACTGACAAAATTTCCTAGTATTTATTACTACTATAGATTCTATAAAAAGTGTCTAATATACTAATAACTTAAAAACATAAACTTATCAAAAAAATATGGTGGCTAGTAGCCTCTTCTAGGCCCATGTTGGTTGACACATATTCATGTTCCCCTATCTCCATATCCTCAAGTAGTTGATGCATTACATCCTCTTCCTTTGGTTCTCCATGACATGAATTTACAAACAACCTTTGGTTGGATGCCCCAAATTATGCAAATTTACATAGGTTGACTACCAAGTTCCTTGTCATGTCACATATATCCTCAATGATGACAATTTGTTGCTTTAACCGAACCAAAGTACCCATGATAGAAGCAATTTGTGAAATTGTTTGTTGTTGAATATCATGCACCTTAGATGTAATAGTGAAAATAAAAGTCCCACCAGTTTGGATCATTTCCTCATGTGATCGCAAGACTCTTTTGATCTCTTGCAATTCTATGAAGTCCATGTGTGCTATTATAGAGACATGGAGCCACTCTGAAATGAAGGACTAGAGCTAGACAAGCCAACAAAGCCACAATTTCAAACCCATGATTACCTCAACCAAACCAACAAAGAACACATGGATATTGGTCCAAAGACTGTGATATCCAAACCAAGGAATTAGATTCCGAGCACATGATTTGGACTACAAAGTAACAACATTCACATAGGAACAATCCACCCAAAGACAACATTCCTTCCTTAAATTAACCAAACCGGGAAAACCAAAATACTAAGCACGCTGGGTCTGTAGAGATCGTGTCTTCATGAAAATAGAGATAACAAGTAGTCTAACTAAAAGGCAAACAAATCTCAAATTCACCAGCCTAATATTGGATAATTTCCTAAATATTTATACTTTAATTAGTAAAGTGTGTATATATATAAACCTGGAGATTATTTATATTATATTAGACAAAATATAGGTACATTGAGAGCCAAAGACTCTAGATTGGAATCCCATTCTAGAGCTTTTGCTTATACTAATACAACTTAAGGCTTGTGTTATTCCTATCATAAAAAAGAGAAAGCCTATGATTGCACATTGAATGGCCTATAGCCTTAATAACTAAAATACAAACATTGAAAGTATAACATATCCTATAGCCTTTGACTCCAAAACTATATAAAAAAAGAGTGCTTAGCATATAACTTAGCTTATGTCCTCTAGACACAATTAAAAAACATAGTAAAGTAGTTGCATGTAGAACATTGAACCTAATCCCAAGGTTTCTCTGCATCATCATCACCCAGTGAAATAGGGAAGAGGGGGTCTGTGCCTAGTAGTTGTTTGGTACCCTCCTTAATGGTTTCTATGTTGAAACTCTCTCAAAACCTTGAAAGGATTGGATGAGAAATCAATAGTTTCCTTTTAACTCCTCGAGCTCTTCCTTGACTTCTTTCAAGGCCACCTAATTATATTGTCTGCTGATGAGCTCTTTGGTTTGCCAATATAAATCTAGAGAGAGAGAAACAAATCTTGTGGCTCCCAGAGAAACTCATGTCTGACATTATGGTAGCCAATTACTCATTAATCTAATATTCGATGGTGACTGACCTCTTTCTACAAACATTTTCCTGAAGCTTCTCAATTCTCCGAATCGTAGTCAATTTTTGTCTCTCAGTGAATCCCTTAGCAATTCTCATTGCATTAGTTTATTTTCACAATTGGACTAATGATGGGTGGGTTTCTTTGTTGCTTTGTTGGTAGGTGGTATTCCTCTATGTACTAGTAGCTTATTGGGAACATTTTCATCCCTATTGCATCTCTCCTCTTCTAGGTTTGTGGAAGCCTCACACACTAGATTAAGCACCCCAAAATCCATGCTTTTTTTCATTTCTATTTTCTCCTCACTGTGAGAATTTATTTGATGGCTTCATAGTCTTGAGGCCATAGGGGTTGTAATATTATACCATATGTGGTTGACCATGAGGAAAATTTTCTCTAAGGGTAGCCTCCATAAACAAAATGAGCATTCGGTTATGCTATAGTACTACTACATTCATGGCTAGGCATGCCCCTATAGGATTCACTTGGATCCTCATAAAGTATTAGTGTAGGTGTGAGATCTGAGGGGCAGGTTGTATGACCTCCCTCCCTTTCTTTTTCCTCCTCCCCCACACCACTGACTGTAGCTAACTATTGGATGGGAAATCCCTATAAGTGGTGTTGCAAGATCGTGTTTCTTTGCAATCACCCCATCTAAGGGAATATTAATATTATATTAATTTTAATATATTTTAACTATTTTTCAGAATGATGAATGAACAATATTTCTAGAATGTATGGACTATACAAATTGAGAATTATAAATATCATTATAAATAAATGTACACAATAAATAATATTTCATATCATAAAGGCATGTGGTAAAATACAAATTTTATATAAAAAAATTATATAAGTCAATAATTTCACTAAGGATACAAGTTAATAATGTGATCTCTAGTGATTGCATTGTTGACACATACATAAGAGGATCAAAGTTCACCCTTTTTCCATCCTTAATATTGGACACTAATCATCATGACTTGCTATTACCGTATATCATACCAAAGGGGTTGAATCCACTAGTGAAGAATGAAGAGCTTTTCACTAGTGATCAAGGCTCATTTCCCGTGAGGCATTCCAAGCTTCGAGGATGCCATGGGTGCCCTTGGATATACTAGTCAAATGTGTGAGGTTTACATTGCACTCCTCATACACATGGGTCAAAGCCCACCCCTTGTTATTCTTAAGGCTGTATACTAAACATTACGACCCTGTTACAATCATACTTTTTTTTTTATCCCAAAGGGGTTGAATCTAATGACGAGGAATGGTGATCTTTTCATGATTGATGAAAGTTCAATTATCATTTGGGAATTTAGGCCTTGAGGTTGATATGGGGGCACCCAAAGGTAGTGATCGAACGTGTTAGGATTACATTTCACTCCTTGTGCACACATAAGTGGATCGAAAGCCCACCCTCCATTCATCTGTAAGATTAGACACTATTTTTATGATTCACTATGACAATATTTTTTCTCCATGAAGTGGAGGGTCATCCTTGACCCTGAAGAATAAAAGAATATTGAATTTTCAAGGGTCCATTGATAGGAATTTGATGCTAAGGAAAGAACCATTCGTCAATCAAATTGTAAGGTGACCTTCCCACCTAATCCAAATATTTTAGTGGATATACTTTTTCCATGCTAAGCATACTCTCAATTATGAACAAGACCTCATGGAAAATGGGGGGGTTAGTTTGGAACAAGGTAAATTGTCCCTTAGGAGCCGAACTAGGTTAAGGAGGGTTACTAAACCTCTCCCATGATCTCACTCCAATTAAAAAAAATAAAATAGGGTGGGGGTATTGCCCCTCCTCGATGGGGATTAAATGTATTTTACATCCTCTCCCCTTTCCACATCACAAGGGTTGAGAGGAGGGGGATTATATAATACTAATTCCTTTGGATCACCTACATAGACACCTTGGTGGAAACTCCATAATTAATTCTTATCATTTCTTGCCTTAGAAAAATCATTGGGGATAGGTTTAAGGGGTATGTGGTTTATGGACTTCTCGAGTTCCTAGAGATTGTTGGTGGATTCAGGCTTTGTAGACTTCATTAGTGGCTTTGGGATCTCTAGACTTGATCCCAAGGACTTGTCTGGTGCTACTCTGGAAAAACCCCTATCCATGCTCATTGTTGTTGTTATTGTTGTTGTTATTTCCGTGTGTTTGGGGAAATTAGAGGGTTGAGGAGAAGGATTCAACAATATGAGAAATCCATTGCAAAAGTTCAACACTTCCAAAAAATTAATGTAACATTGCTAGACATTTCCCTAGTGTATATCCCACCTGAAGTTCCTTTATGTTATGAATGATTTGTAACCCATATATTCATTCACAACGACATCCCTATTACTCGTTAGGAATTCATCTTAGCGTAGGTAATACTAGCTAGTCTAAGAGTTCTTAAGGAAGGAGCCTTACCTACCTAAATGAAAATGGCGTAGTCTAAACGTTCTATGCTTTTTACTATTTCCGACAACCACCACTGAAATCTGATGATACCATTGTTGGTGAAATCGTATTTTTTCATTGCTTAAATTTCATTTTTGAATGCATAAATAGATTCAATGCCTTGAAAAACCACCGGAGCACTCGGATTATGCAGATTTTGACAATTGAAATATACAATTCCAACAATTTCTAGCTGGATTTCGGGCAAAATTGACTAGAAAATATGATCAGAAATGGTAAAAACATAGAACGTTTAAACTACGTCAAACGAAGACCATTCAATTAAGATCCAACCCAATGCCATTTGAAGGACCAACATCAAGACTAGTGCAGTAGGACTACGCCAATAAGAATTATCGGCCAATCATGTATCTCCCCCTATTGGTAACCTCCCCCTCTCCTATTTCAATAGGTCATTGATTTCTCCTTGAATTAGTTAGCGCACATAAACTCATGAGAACACAACCTACTCGGTTCTAGTGTGGGAGAAATCGGAAAACCGATAAGCGATTTGAAGACCAAACAACTAAAACTAACAAGGCATGAGATTACTTCATTACTAAAATATGGCATTTAAATTCACATCACTTGGCAGTTCATTTTTTCTGGACTTTTAAAGTGTCCGTGATACAAAACTTGATGCAATTGGGGGCGTCATAATTTGTGTTGATCTTTTTTTAGTGTGATTCTTATCATCACAAAAAGAAGCATGCACCTCATTAATGTTGCAGTTGAATTATTAATTATGATTATAAATWACTGACTATGATTAATAATTAATAATTATGTTTATTTTATTTTTATGAAATTTATTATAATTTATTGTTTTTCATTTATTTTTAATTAATCATTGTGTATCTAATCTACACACTAACATTTAATCAATTTTATAATATTACAAGMAAAAAATTAAGTACACTACTTGATCCACAAATGGTAGTCTTATAGCCTATCCATTTCACTAACACAAATTTCCAAACAACAATAGAATATTCTAGTTTTTCTTCAAGTGCCTTCACACATAAGATAATGACAATGATTATGACCCAGTCTGCAACTTATGATTCTGCTTGTATTGCTATGTCTGCTTGGATGGAGCTCTAAGTGAGGGTCTGACTTCATGAGCTTGAACTGGTCTATCCTGGATGTGATAACTTGAACATGTATTAACACTTTAAGGATTTACTTGTAGTTCACTAAAACAAAGTATCTTGTTTCATCTCACTTACAAATTAGAATTAATTCACACTCCTATGCTTTCCAACTAGCATATACATATAGGCCAACACTCACAAGTTAACATAAGTGAATGATTTTGACAAATAAGCGAGAGTGGAACCAAACTCCAACTAACAAAGTGTAAAAAAGGTATTAAATTTAATGCCAACCAACATGGAGAGAGAGATGATGTCATAGGCTAAGATTTAAATCAACTCAACCAAGGAAATCTACTAGGCAATGTTAGAAGTCAACCCAAGCAATGGAATTAACTAGGTTGAAGGAGAAATCACCTAAGTAAGAAGGAAATTGACCACATAAGAAAGAAAATGTAGTGTGTGGCCAGTGGGATTGAGAAACTACATGACCATCAATGAAATTCAGTCTAGAGGGACTGTACAACACGTGGGATGGTCGTACAACGCACAAGTGTAATCGCTCAACCAGAGATGAAATTACGGTGTATGGTCCTCCTCTTTTCATTAAATGACTATATGACCTATGTGTGATTGCAAATGACCTAGGGAAGGAGAAATTGGATTATCTAGTGATCAAATCACAACCCAATGATCCAAACCAATGAATGGGTAAAACTCAATACTTGCAAGACAAATTGGCAATTTAGGAAGGTTATCTAAACTATGTAAAAGACAAATAAATGTAAAGTTGAGTAAGACAAAATGAATGTGAGAGAAAAATGAGAATTGAATAAAAAGAAAAAAAGAAATATAAGAGAGAATATGTTGATGAATGGGAAATGGAAGGTTAGCTTGTTGGCCTTCCCATTACCTAAGCTCTCCTTATTTTCTCATGTAATTTTACTCCCAAAGGGTTTTTTGGCCAAGGAGGAAGAGGCATAGAAATCCAAGAGAGAATTGTACTAGAGATTGTCAAGATGAATACACTGAGCCCCATTCGAAGCTAGTTTTCCCATTTGGGTTTCCAGGGTAAAAAATTGTGTTCATTATCACTAGTTGTTATGCTTGTTGTTGAGGAAATTGTTTGTATGAATGTATAGATCATAACTAATTCTTCGTAGTTGATTAATATGTATGTACTTTCTTAGTTCTGGTTTAAATTTCTTCCTATAATTGAATTCTAATGGAAATGAAGAACCAAAACCGCTCCAGAATATCCACCGTCCATTTCACTCTAACTTTTGAGATCAATGGATGATAAAAATTGACTGTTGCAATTATTTAGCTAAGTTTCCATTCTCAATGCTCAATTTTAGCAATTCACATTTGTTGGTCAACTACTCTCTTTCTCAAGCGATTTTATTTCTCCTAAGAGTCACACACCCTCCTTCCTTGAGAAGTTAATATTTCCCGAGACAAATTAGCACTTGCCTAGTCAAATTCCTATTTGCTAGGGTGAATTTATTACCCACTGGACTATAATTCCATAGTTGGAGAAAATTCCTTTCTCCCTGAGACCTTTCCCACTTCCTTGGATGACTGCAAATCTTCTTGGGCAAATTTTTCCTTGAATCTGGATGTTTTACATGCCAGTGGGTTGATTCATCTAGTTTTTGGGAGTGGAGGATTTTCCACTGACCATACGCATCCCCTGAGACAACCCCTACTTCAAGTAAATTGTACCGAGACCATATGATGGCCATACAGGTTGTACACACCGTTGGGTGGTCTCTCATCTTTCTATTTTTGGTTGATTGTTGAGCTATAATGGATTGGGATGGGCCTCCAATAACTTTAGAGGAATCCCAATGTTTTTTATAGCATGACAAAATTGTATTGGCCTCCCATGGTATTGTCATAGGAGAACAAAATGAAATTATTGTTGTTGGTGTATTTATTGCTTCCCATGAGATTGGCAAGGACTAACATAATGTTTTCCTTTTAGACATAATAAAGAGGTAAACAAATAATGATAGTTGAAGTCTAGGCAAATTTTTTTGGCATCCAAGCATGATAGTAAAGGAAAAATGATTTCGTTGTTGAAGAACAATATTTTTGGCACTCTTGGAAATGAAGGGAACTGGTTGTGAAGTATCAATTCATTGTTTCTTTGTATTTCATTGACATAAATAATGGAACGTTCCTTGATATACTCAATAACTGAGCAATATCTCTATCTCTCAAGCACCAATAATTATGGGCAATTAAGTTTTTACTTTCACCAACAATCTTTTTGAATGACCACCATGTATAATGCAATTCAAACTCACAACATAATTTTGAATTACTTCTTGAAGATCAATGTTTAGTTGAGTTGCTTTTGGCTATGCTAGTTCAACATTGTGTCAGTTGCAACAAGCACATCAGAGAATCGAACGAGCCTAACTTTGCCTTTGATTTTGTCAGCTCAGAATTGACTTCAAGAACATGTGCATTCTTTGCTATTGCTTTGTGAATTTAACATCTGTGAATGCTAACTGGAAGCTAGACAAATATTTCCATATGCGAAGATGTGATGCTAAGATTTGTGAAGTTGCATATGTTGGAGCACATGTTTTGATGTTGGATTCCATACGGTGGTGCAATATTTGGAACCTCCATTTGTTTGAGTTGCAATCCAACTTTAAAGTCTAAGAGAGAGCTCAAAGAAAAATGAAGTGAATAGTCACATAACAGAGAGAAGCCAAGAAATCAAGATTTATAGGCTTCCATATTTGGCAGTTTGCACTTATAGGCTCCATAATAATATTACAAGTTTCTAACTAGCTATGTAAGTGAAGGATCCAACCAACCAACCAATCATCTAGAGAAGAATTTCCACTAAATATCTCATTTATTCTTACCATTGTTAGCTAGTTGTATCATGTAAAGACAAGTTTAAGAACAAAGGGTCAATAGATACCTTGCAACTAGGAGAAGAAGAGACATCCTTGTTTAGGGAAGTGGACAAAGGCCTAGTATCCTCTAGAAGACAGAGCACCCTGTACAAGTATGAGAACATAGTTCGTAAGAGACTTCCGTAGAGTATTCATATTGGTGAAGCGAGTGGGTTATAAGTCCCTTTTTTACATGGAGAACATACGACTATTTGGCAATTCAATTTCTTAAATTGTTGTCCATTAAATTGTCAACTAGGGAGATCATAAGCTTGTGAGATGTCGACAAAATATATGCAGGAGTAGGCAACTAACTCTAAGCTAAGCAAGCTGAATAAAAAATGTCAAGAACATGAATTAAAATTAGATGATCTTATGATGTAGGTCGAGTCCTATAGATTCTCAACTATCTCTTGGATTCTCAGGGTTAACAAACAATCAGATCTTTGATGCACACCACACTCAACCGATCACACTTGCAGAAATAAAATTGCAAAAATGAAAAGCTACAAAATTCAACTAAGGTCAATGGACTTATATTTCAACTATTAACCACATTCCTTTGGTTGACAAGCAAGAGCATCAACCGGTTTTGTGATCATTAAAGGTACTCAACCTTCAATGTCTAACTCTGTAAGGAAACTACACTTGCAGGAATTGAAATTATATAAATGAAATGTTACAGAAAATTAATTGAGAAGCTACTGAAATAACACCACACAACATAAAGGAAACTACTTGGGCATCATATACTAGAGGGGGCCCTGTCGCTCTTGGCATATGTTTCCAAGAAAGACTACAACAAAGAACTCTTAATCTGCAACAAAAAGCTCTTTATTCTAGCATCTAAATGATTACGATGATCCTTCTCTTCAATATGTAACTCTATTCTCTATCCTCTCCTTCAACTCTCTAACTCTCTAATTATCCAAGCTGAATGATATCCTCTCATATTTATACATATAGCGTCGCCTTCACAAAAGGAAATTGAGTTACAACAAGATGAGATCAGATCCTAAACAAGTGGATCTACAACTAACAAATCCTAGATCCTAAACATGTGGATCTATTCACCACCAAATCTTGGATTTGATCTAAGATAGTTTGAAGAGGATAATAACATCATACTCCATGAGATCTATGTGCCCAAATTCGTGGACATGGGTCGCAACTTGGTCGAACCACTTAGCTATTGAAATTATAGGCTAGTTACCAAAATAACCAATTTTGGAAATATCAACCATATGCCCCTTGTTTTGCACTTTTTGTAGATTTTCCTTGCGAGTCACCTAAATGACCCTACTATGCACAAAACCAATATTTTATATTTTCTAGATTCCTCTTCATATTTTCAGAAATGACGTGGAGAGTTTGACTACTAGAACTGCCAAACAACTGCAAAATTTCCCACAACTGTTGAATTTCACAAGTAAGTTAGGAAACTACAATATCTACCCTAAGTAATCATCAAAGCATGGAAAATCAATCATTTTAGTGTACATATGCCACATGAAGCTCATATAGGGTAGAAATGGACAAATGTGGAAATAAGAGCGATGAAGGGAATGAGGATGAAAGGGTAAAGTAAATGAAACATGACTAAATGGCATCATAAAATGTGTTATTTCCAAGGTCCAACATCTCCCCCACTCTCAAATCATTGCGTGTCTTCATGCAATCAAATATACATAAGAGGTAGTGTCTGGGTATAATATATATGGTCTTCAATATCTTTGCATAATATAATTATTTTTCCTTTGGCAAGACAAGGATGAAAAATATATAAGAACATGCATTCTAATTAAATCACATCCCGGTAATGATATTTTCTTGTTCTTAGTGGTATATTTCAGATATGAGACATGGAGATTGGAGTGATGTTTTACTATAGAATCTGTCTTATATGATACAAGACCTAAGTGGAAAGGATTTGTTTTACACTTGGATTTTTCATAGTCATTGATGCCACATGGAGATGGATAATGATGGGTAGATAATGAAATATAAAATGTGAAGTGTAAGGAAATGAAGGAATGAAAAATATGAAAAACCTCAAGAATTTCATGTCCATGAATTCCCAAGTTAGATGACTACCTAGAAGTAGAAATTGCTTACCTAACTTTAACTTCTCCTGGAGGATGATGATCTGAGAGACAAATGTTGAACTCTGGCTCTCCTGATATGTGTTGATATGCGAGGAAAATACTTTGGTTGTATCTTGGCTGCCTGATGTGAAAATGAAGTTGATGGTCATTTTGGACTGCTTGTAGGTTTTTCTTTTCTGTTGCTAGACAAGTTTGCTGATGATGTTGATATGAACTTGAAGGTCTGAAGAGTATTGTTGTTGAAGAAGATAACTAATGTTGATGCTGAGGACGGATTTGAATATGTTGACCGTTATTGAACTACTGCTACATAAATGCTGAAAATTTAATCTTTATTCATCCTTGAAAACTTGAAAACTTGAAAAATGTTGAAAATAGTTGTTGATAGGTGGATGAACATCTCGTGATGATTTGAAATCATCTCCAAGCCATGATCTAGTCCTGGAGTGCATGCAACCATTCAAAACTACAAATCGGCTACAGAAAGATGGTTGTAACTGTTTACAAAAATTCTGATAATTTTTATAAAATCGGTTTTAAAACATGCATGTGCATCTCTTATAATGCATTTTCTGGAAATTTCGTTCATCCATCACTCAATTTGTTGCATGGGGCACAAAACCCATGTCTCATAATTTCTTGGTTTAACTTCAGTGTTTTACAAATGACATGGAAAAAGAGCCCTTGAAGTAGGATGCTATAGGAATTTCAGCAAACTACATAAAATTTGGAATTTATATAAAAATCCACTTCAAAAACATACCTGTAGATCCCTCATTATGCATTTTTTGGAAATTCCATACACGCTTTAGTCAATTTGTTAACTTCTACAAAAGACCCATGTCTTAGAATTTTTTAATTCAACCTCATCTACTTGCAAATGCCGTGCAAAGATCGCCCTCAAAAATAGTCTACTACAGGAAATCTCGCTGTAACAACACTTTCGAGAGCTGCAAAATCACTGTAATTAAAAAAAAAAAAGATTTTAAATGCATTAACTTTGCTTCAGAAAATCTCAGGTTCTGCCAATGGAGTTAATTTCATCCTTCTCAAGCTTCAACAACAAATCATCAATATTGTTGTTCACTGTTATTTATACTCATGTTCATACTTCCACACACTGGCAATTGATTGTACATTGGTTAGTTCAAGGACAAACTTGAAGATATAAATGATGTTGTTTCTTTCTCCTTCTGATTTAAAATTGAAGTGCAACATATAGGTTTATGTCTGAGTGCAAATCTCCTTCAGTGACACTTGATTTATTATCATATAGAGATTCACAACCAAAATTGTTCTTCTCTTGAAAGGATGAAATTGTGGCCACCATTTCTCATCCAATGAGAGGCTTGGATTCATGTTGATCCAACTAGATTTGTAATCAAAGATTAAAACATAATGGGAGCGGAAAATCATATTTGGATTACACAATCAACACGGCCTTGGAATTTTCTTACTTGGACATTGACGATTGTTAATTAAATGATGAATGAGGAGAGTTGGTTTGGCTGCCAGATTGCCAGTGTTGAGGTAGATCATCCCAAATGAGAAAATGATCAGAAAATAGATGGTTGCATGTTCTTAGTCATCCAGATCCTACTACTGCTACAAACATTGAATGGAAAGGACATCTCCATCCCCCCCACACTTGAAATCTTGCATGTCCTCATGCACATGAAGTAGGGCACTGAGTATCCTTCATGAAGGCTTATGAGGTTCTCCAACTTGGTCATTCTTGAGGTACTTTAGAGGGTGTATGCTTGAACTCAATGTGATGGCACTGATTTTTGAATATTGTGAATGTTGTTGATTATAAATATAAAAAACTATGTTTTGTAATACACCTTTCCAAGCTCTACTTCTCTATGTTTTTGCATACCTTGTTAAGTGCCTATGCAACCTCTGAATGTCAAAACGAAGACAAAATTGATTGCAAGGGCAGTTGTTGCTGCGATTTTAAGGCAAACCATGCATATGAAAGGTCTAATGGAGGAAGTGTCTATTGCAATTGTCTCAAAATATTCACCATTTGGCCTGTAGTTTGCTTAGTCACAAAGTCTTTGCCAACACACAAGACCTCTGTAAAGATTGCAACAATTCTAGGTAAAAATTGATTGCTAGGTCCCAAAAGTTCTGTGTCAGAGCTTTCAACCATCGAACATAGTTGTTTATGTACAACTTTAGCCTCAACTAGATCACCTTTGATTGGAAAAAAGTTTAACCAAGCAATAATAACATGTGATGCATCTATACTATCCTGATGAAACTGACAATTTTTTCCTAATGCATAAATTACATTATTTTTCGCCATTATGTTGGAAGTGTCATGAGCATTGGGTTGACCAGAAACCGTATTCAATCTTGAAAGTTCCTCTCCAATCATAGGATTGAATTTGAATCCACCAATCTTAGCACAAATTCCAATTCCATAAACAACAACTTGACACACACTTGCATACAGATAATTACAGGCTTCCAGTAGGAAGGGAAATAATGTATCATAATATTTTGTTGCAGCTTCTCCACACTGCACGACAACATCTTCAAATACAAATTGCAATTCTTTTCTCTTTATGTCTGCCCAACATAAGACAAAATATCACCAAAGAATGGAAATAATAAGTCCTTGAATGTCTTGATTAGTGTTCCTATTCATTCACCAACTATCACAAAGAGTTCCTGATGCATCACCATGCTTTACCATATTCGACTTACTTAAGCTATTTGTACTTTCCCTCTCTGAAAGCTTCCACGATTTCATGACTGGAAGCATGAAATCGAGATCTGATTCCTGATTTCTTGGAGCATTGACCGGATGGTGTTGAAGGTCTTCTTAATGCGATCGATATATCATAGATCCATTTCTCATGGATCTCAAAACAAAGTACGGGTTTCAAAACTCGTCCGCAACTAAATTTCTAGGAAATATCAATTTAAAGGATCAAGCGTATCTCCTAGATCCTTCATAATTTTAGGAAATCGTACTTGAATGAAACCAAATGGGGTTTTCCTGCACAAAACCCATGTTGTGGATTTCAAATATTCTTCTTTATTTACGCGCAATTGACCCTGAAAAATTGCTTCTCTATTTTGGAATGGGTTTCATAAATAGGCTGAGGATCCTTTCAACGAAATTAAATTAATAAAGAACTGACTATGACTTGGAAATATCTTCTTGAATTCATCGGTGGATTCTAATTCTTCATCTGCAGGGACCTCTACATCAACTTATTTGCTTGCCCAAAGATATATGGGGAAATTAATGAATTCATAATATTTATTACCATATCTTTCAATTTACTCTCATCCAAATATTCATCGAATTCATCTTTAAGGTGCAATATGATCTCTATGCCACAACCAAGTGACTCATTCTTTGTATCTTCAGATACCGCAAAATCTCCATCAACTTTCGATTCCCATATGCATTGTTTCTCATCATTGTGATTTATAATAACTTCCACATGGTCTGCAACTAGGTAGATTGAGTAAAATCCAACTCCAAAGTAGCCAATGTGGTTCAAATCTCCACCTTTCTTTTGCATTTGTTCCAGAAAATCTAAAGTTCCAGATTTGGCAATTGTCCCCAGATTTTTTATGAGATCTTCTTTAGTCACTCGTAAGAAAAATCTTATGCCTAATTTATTGACCAAATAAACTTGCATAAATTGATGATATCGATTGTTCCAACTTTAATAAGGTACATAAATGTATCATTCAATGGAAATGCTCATTAATCGATATGAAAATCCATTCACTCACTTCCACGGGAAAATCTGGAAAAATATACTACAGGAAGCAGGTTGTTGTAGGAAAAATATACTATAGAAATTCTGGGCGTGAATAGTTCAGGAATAAGCCCTTTTACATTATGATGGCTACCAAATCTTTGCCCCATTTTGCTTTGCAGGTGGTGTATTGAGAATGTTGTTGTACTGTCACTGAATATTCATCTTCCCACTCTTCTTTAACCGTTAAAATGCTCCTGCAGCTACATAATTTTTGGAAATAAAATATTACAGGAACAAAAACAAGAAGATCTAGGCATGATTGTTGCAGGAAGTTTGAGAATATGTAATGAAGAGGATAACACCTTCTTATTGTTGTATTTCATTTATTTCTACACTACCCTACCCTACTTGAGAAAAATGAGAGCCTCTTCTCAAGTATAAGAGTATTTCCAATGGAGCCACGTGTAACAAAATTACAAATGCATTCATATTCAAATTTGAAAGATAAACTTTAATATATACCAGAATATGAGGAACCGACCGGTCTTTTTTATTTTGTGCCAAAAGGTGTTGGAGGATGAAGTGGTGCCCTGGATTGATGATTGTCTAGAGACATTCTTCAATGTAGCCAATACTCATTTGATTCTCTTCTTCATCAACACTGTTGGCTTGCATGTCCTCTTTTATCATACCTTGTAGATTTTCAAACATTTGGTTCTTGCACAAAGGCTCTGGGTACAAACTTTCAATAAGCTCTTCAATCTTAGGTTCCAATACCTTCTCTCCATTAAATATTGTCCATGGCTCTTTGGTCTTCTCTCCATATTTATAAGGAGAATCAGAGAAAGCTTCTATATCTTCTTGTTTCTCATGGAACTTTTGATCTTCTATTTCCCGGAATGTAGGTCCGTTCCTAAATGTTGTCAAGATTTGCTTCTTCTGAGATGTAGAGATGTCTCCAACTGTTGATAGGATTTGAGAGAGTTCTTGGAGTAACATCTTTCTTTATTCAACAACTCTTGAGCATATTTGAAGGCTCCTTGCTGGCTGATAATCCTTGTCTTGCACATCGATTAGTGCAAATACAGGTCATTTTGAATAAAAAAAACTACAATTTCTATACAAAACAAATTTGAAAGCAAAACATGTACTTGGACACCTCATGCTACCAAGACCCTGCTATAACCAAGTTATTTGTTGACATGAGTAGGTTTACCCTTTCCATGCATCAAACTTAAATAAAATGATTGAAAACCAAATTACCAATGCATATTCCCTTAACATCTCCCAGACAACGATGCCAAATGTGTCGGGAAATTCAATTGCTTAAATTGTTGTCCATTAAATTGTCAATCAGGGATCTCGTAAGCTTGTGAGATGCCAACAAAATATATGCAGGAGTAGGAAACAAACTCAAAGCTAAGCACGATGAATAAAAAATTTCAAGAACAAGAATTAAAATGAGATTATCTTATGTTGTAAGTAGAGTCCTATGGCTTCTTAACGATCTCTTGGATTCTCAGGGTTAACAAACATTCAGATCTCTGATGCATACCACACTTGACCGATCACACTTGTAGAAATGAAAAGCCATAGAATTCAATTGAGGTCAATGAACTTATATTTCAACTATTAACCACATTCCTTTGGTTGAAAAGTAAGAGTATCGAATGGTTTTGTGATCACTAAAGAAACTCAGCCTTCAATGCCTAACTTTGTTAGGAAACCACACTTGCAGGAATTGAAATTGCATAAATGGAATGCTACAGAAAATGAAATGAGAAACTACTGAAATAACATCACACAAAAGAAAGGAAACTACTTGGAAAACGTATACCAGAGAGGGGGCCTTGCCTCTCTTGGAATATGATGGCAAGAAAGACTATAACAAAGAACTCTTAATCTACAACAAAAATCTCTTTAATCCAACATCCAAATGATTACAATGATCCTTCTCTTCAATATGTAACTCTATGCTCTATTCTCTCCTTCAACTCTTTAACTCCCTAACTATCCAAGTTGAATGATATCCTCTCATATTTATACATATAGTTTCTCCTTCACAAAAGGAAAATGAGTTACAACAAGATGAGATCAGATCCTAAACAAGTGGATATGCAACTAACAAATCGCAGATCCTAAACATGTGACCATTCACCACCAAATCTTGGATTTGATCTAAGATAGTTTGAAGAGGATAATAACATCATACTCCATGAGATCCATGTGCCCAAATTCGTGGACATGGGCCAAAACTTGGTCAAACCACTTAGCTACAAAAATTGTAGGCTAGTTACTAGAATGACCAATTTTGGAAATCTCAACCGTATGCCCCTTGGTTTGCACTTTTTGTAGATTTTCCTTGCGAGTTACCTAAATGACCCTATTATGCACAAAACATATATTTTATATTTTCAATATTTCCCTTCATCTGTTTAGAAATGACGTGGAAATTTTGATTACTATAACGACCAACAATTGCAGAATTTCCAACAACTGCTGAATTGCCAACAACCGCTGAATTGCCAACAACTGTTGAATTTCACAAGTTAGGAAACCACAATATCTACCCTAAGTAATCATCAAAGCATGGGAATCAATCATTTTAGTGTAGACATGTCACGTGAAGCTCATATAGGGTAGAAATGGACAAATGAAAAAATATGAGTGATGAAGGGAATGATGATGACAGGGTAAAGTAAATGAAAAATGACTAAATGACATCGTAAAATGTGTTATTTCCGAGGTCCAACAACGACCATGGGAGTGAGAAATTGGCTTCAACTAGAAATGAAATTACAACCCAGCAAAGCATACAACTACAGGAAGGAGAAATTAGCTCAGCCAACAATGAAATCATAGCCCAGGTAGATAATTTGCAACCTATAAGAGAGACAAATTCACCAACAACCATAAAAGAAACCAAATTAACAACTCCTTACACTATTGCAACAACTCCAAAATGAGGTCCATTAATCTCCCATATCCGAAATGGATGAACAAAGGAGAAATAAGAGTTGTTAGGTTAGATTTCTTGCTCATGGGAACTATATTTGTGGAAGAAAACTTCAAGCAATAGTTGGTAAAGAATCCTCATTTTTAAAAAACACTCAAGCAACAATTAAATTACAAAGAAAATCCATTTCAAACTCATAGACAAAGAAAACAACATAGAAAACAGATAAATTCACAATAAAAAACTTAGAGTTTACCCTTGAAACCTAAAGGGGAAAACCAAATCTCAATTGGCTTTGGCTAGGTTCTTTATTATGCAACAATGGGTATGTTATGCGCTCTATGGTCATCATTATGCTCCTAATTGAACTATGGGCAACATTCTTCTTCATTCTTAGCCAAAGAACCTCTCTTCCCTTGTGGGGAAACAATATATAGGACAATGGCTCAACTAGGGGATATGTGGAAGGTCAAGCATCCCCAACCCTTCAACTTCCCCCAAGCTTGTTTCTCCTCCCTTGTCATTTTCTCTTTTTATAGTACATTGAGAAATAAGTTTCATGCTATTTTATTTTTTTAATACATAATATTTTTTTACAACAAAATTCTTCCTTGTATCTTTACATTTCATGTGCTCACCTTATGATTTAATAGAATGCAAGGGTGGACACCAATCATGATGGCATGGGGCCCTTGATACCGACAACTCAGTCCCCTTCTTTGTCCATAGCCTCGAACCTTGTTGGTGTTGATGATTGCAAATCATGTGCCAGTAGCCAATTGTTCTTGTGTGGATCCGATTCGAATCACACCTCCCCATTGGGATGCTTTTGGTCCCCATAAGATGCCAAGGATAAGTGAGGGGGTTTGCTTTCAATCTAGTTCCTTTCATACCATTTCATCTTCCTTGGAGCCTATCCTTTGAGACCAATCTGCCATATATCTTTCCGTCCTCTACGAGTTACTCGTTCCTTATGTTGCAAAACTATGTCTTCCTTCAACTTTTCTAGAGTGTGCAATGCAAAGTCTTCAACAGTAGGGAGGACCTAATGGTCATCTTCTTCATCCAAAATGGAAGGTTCAAATAGCTTCAAGTACTCCACATTCACCTTTGAACTGATCTGCATATAAGGAGGGAGTTTTAACTTGAAGGAATTCTCATTCACTTTTTCGATGATGTTAAACGATCAATGTCTAAAGGGCTTGAGAGCCATCCATATATTACATATTTATCAATACTAAAAAAAATTGAAAGTACATATAAAATTACTAGGAACACAATTTAACATTATTCTTTACTTGATATCACTATGCAACCATATCCAATGAAACATATTGCATGCATATTAGTGTATGTCCTTGGGGGCCTCTTCTCATAATAGGATGAGCTCCCAATTTACATCCTCCTCTTGTCACGATCACTTGCCTTTGGAGATGGCAAGATAAATGAAATACTTGAGATTGTTAACAGGGCATTGGTATTGGTCCTTGTCTTTATGGTCACATGGGCAAGTGTCTAAAACAAATTGGTTGATATGTTGTCAAGGCCACCCATGCAAAAGATTGCAGTTGTGGGAGTTATTAAGCAACTTGAGCCCTTCAGACATGAATTGTTGAGTGAATATTATAGGGAGGATGCTTATTTTGGGGATTTCTTTTAGCAACTGGAGGAGAAAACAATTGTTGATCCATAAGGAAATGAATATCATCTTCACGATGGGATACTCTAAAAGTTGGGGAAGTTGTGCATACCAGATAATCAATTGGGAAGTTCTCTCCAAGGCTTCGGGTAGAGATCTCACTTTGAATATAACTTGATGGATTGCTATTGAAAACTAAACTTGGAAGAAGGGGCAATTTTAGATTTACTAGTGGATTTGCTCAAGGCCATAACTTGGGAATCCATTGTTTCTCACAACCTAGTAGCAATTGTTGCAACAATCATTTACTTGTAGTTTCCCCTGATTTATACCTTCACTTTCACTTTTGAGTAGCGATAATTGAATTTCTATCAACTGAAGTGACTTGGATCCACGCGGTGGCTACTTATTGGCGAGGCTCACAAGACAAAATTTATTATTTATGCGATTGAGGTGGAAATAGCTACATGGGCTCCTATAGCTATATAGATGGCTACCTTCTCTTGGACGAAACTCACAATGGCTAAGGATTATCGGACTACCACTAATACATTGACTCTTTTGGCTTCAACCAAGGCTCCATTACTCCGGGCTCTGAATATTGACATTATTATTGAAGGTTCGAACCGATGAATTATGAATCTAGACAAGATTTGGGTGTCTATGTTTTGGGCAATGTTCACTAGCTTAGTGTTCACTCGGTTTCAAAAACTCTTAGCGAGATTATTTTGAGATTTATGGAAGTTTCTTGTGGGATTATACTCATGGCGCATAACAATCTAACATAGCCAGAAGCTAGCAAAAGTGTTCAAGATCCACAATCACCTTTTCAACATGTGTTTACATCTATGAGGACAAGTTGGTAATTGTTAAGTTTTAATGTTGTTATTAAGTTATATCCAAAGTACATGAGCATTTAATACATCAACAACATATAAGGATCATTGAAAGAAACACAATCACAAGGTACACACCATTTTATCCTGGGAAACCCTCATGGGGAAGAAAACCCAACAAAAACTTCCTTAATATAGATAGACCAAAGACTAAACAAAAGATCCTCCTCTACTCCACTAGGAAGAGTAGCGCACCACTTAACCAAGAAATACCAAGAGATAGACCAAAAACCCTCCTTGACGTCATCCCCAGTTGTAGTAGATTCTCCTCCAAGACTTGTGCATTGCAGAGCTAGGTGTGTGTGTGTCCAAATGAGGCGCCGAACTCTCTTATAAATAGTGGTCTGGCCAGCCTATAATTAGGTCTGGGCCGACCTGTCACTTTACCATCTTAATTTACATTTAACTCTCAAGGCACAAAAGGGCCGACTTTTACAAAGCCACAATAGGGCCTAATTAATAAATATAATATAATAATATTATTCAACATTCCCTCTTAGATAGAATATTCTTCAAGTTACAACATTTCAACACTCCCCCTTAACAAGAAGGGTATTATACTGACAACATTAATAACAACTGACTGGACTCAATACATCATCAAGAGGAGGGGGCATCATCATCAACATCGGGAACATTGTCGGTCATATCTATAAATCATCAAAAGTTTTTCTCATCATTAATATCATCATCATTTGCAGCATGGAGCTGGAGTAACATCATCATCAACAACAACATGGAGCTGGAGTAACATCATCATCATCATCAACATGAAGCTGGAACATCAACATTAATGGAAACATAATGAGACATGAGCATCAATAGTAGCAACAACAACAACAACTGTGGGCACTTCGATAGACTATCCATTCAGACCTTACGAGATTTGTCCAAGGAGAATAAAATCCCCTAGGATATAAATCCTAACGAGCTGCCACACTACTGTCCACAACAAGTATATACATACATAGGCACTCCGACAGACCGTCCATTCAGACCTTAAAAGATATGTCCAGGGATGATCAATCCCCTAGGATATAAATCCTAACAAGCTACCCTGTTGGTGGTTAGGATACCATAGTATCATCAACATCACTCCCCCTTTCGAGGGAAGTCCTTTCAGACTACACCAATCTTGTCTCGGAAGTACTCAAACTTCACACGAGACCAAGGCTTAGTCAACACATCTGCTACCTACTCATCTGTGCCAACATACTGGAGCTTCACAACTCCCTTCTGTACCAAGTCACGAATGTAGTGGTACTGTATCTCAATGTGCTTCATCTTATTGTGGAACACTGGGTTCTCTGGCATCTTTATGCAACTCTGGTTATCACAAAAGATCACGGTAGCATCCATCTCTAGGTCAAATACACCTGTCAACAAATTTTGAATCCATATGGATTCACAACTAGCGGAGCATGCTACAATGTACTCCACTTCTGTCGTACTGAGAGAAATACTGGATTGCTTCCTGCTTTGCCATGAAGTCATGGCTGGCCCCAAGCTGAAACAAAATCCTGAAGTGATTTTTCTGTCTGAAGCACTTCCAGCCCAATTTGAATCAGTATAGCCATACAATTTGAAGTCATAATCTCTAGTAAAACAGAGGCCATAGTCCAATGTACCCTTAAGGTATCTCATCACATGCTTTGTAGCTACAAGGTGAACACATTTGGGCTCCACCAGATACTGACTCAAGGTGTTCACAACAAAGCATATATATGGTCTGGTATTCATCAAATACATCAACGAACCCATCATCTGTCTGTATAGAGTAACACCAACTATTTATGACGAAGTAACTTCAGATTCATTTCCATAGGAGTGGACATAGCTTTGTAGTCCATCAGTCGAATCTCTTTAGAATTTCCACATCAGACTTTCCTTGATTAAGGAAAATCTATTCCGGGCTCTACCATACTTCAAGACCTAAGAAATAGTGCATCATGTTAGAATATAGAAGATTGTGCTCGTTTTACCATTGACGATACCCTCGTCACCCAACCATAGGTCGAAGCCACCCTCCGAGCACCTTGACCTTGACAGAGAAGAGAATCCTGGTAGTAATCCAATAGCCAAGAGAGGCTAATGCTCCAAGCAAGAATAGAAACCAAGCTGATAAGATATTCCCTCCCAGAAGCTGGCGCACACTTTCCCAGAGACTTGCATACAAAACTGCCACTGCACCTGCGCAGATCTAGCTCTCTCTGCAACTACTGAGATGCGAATAATGAGAATTGGCGCCCTGTATTTATAGTAGTCTGGGCAGGCTTACTGGGGCCGACTTCTCCTCCTGGGTACTAATAAATTCATATTAAATATATTTCTGTAGCCAACAACTTGTCTAGGGTTTCCTTCATTTCTTTGTTTCCTTCCAGAATATTCTAATCTCGTCATAGGTCACAATAGAGGTTCATACCTCCCGAAGCTACCATAATATTAACACTCCCTCCTAGCTAGGGAGGTATGGCCTTGAGCACAACAGACCATTCAACTGGTAGCAACATGAGCACCGTCATTATTATCCAACTGGATAATCTCCTATGACAACTGGTACAATATCAATTGATAGAACACACCTGTGTTTATTCAAGGTAGTACGAAACTACTCAAACCGTGACACATAGTCACAAACAGTGGAACAAATCCACCACAGTAGTATATCTCTACTGTCTGGAGACAGGCAATCTCCATAACAATCATCTGATGCCAACCTGCACAGAAAATATTGTTAAAAATAAACTGAATCATCTAGGCCAATATTTCACTCACGTGTGTGAGATATGAAAGAATATTTGCCCTCAATATAGAACATCAACAATGGGCTATCTGCCCTATTCTTCTCAAACAAGGAAGAAGGATTGTTTCTGATTTATGAGCCTGGACCATTCCTCACCCTGGGCCATTCTTCCTACACTAATCAAAGTGCACCCTGGACAGAATGTATAAACCCTAAGGAATGTCTGAGTCTGGACCATTCCCCACCCTGGGCCATTCCTCCTACACTAATTAAAGTGCACCCTGGAGAGAATGTATAAACCCTAAGGAATGACTGTCCCTGATTGTTGAGCCTGGACCATTCCCCACCCTGGGCCATTCCTCATACACTAATCAAAGTGCACCCTGGAGAGAATGTGTAAACCCTAAGGAATGACTGTCTGGACCATTTCCTCCATTAACCACAAGAGGAAAACACTGTCCTGTATCAACCTCCAAAACGAATCATTCCTCATGTTAACCACAATGAGAAATCGCTATCCGACGAGATGGGCCAGTCTTCTTGAGTAACCCTCGAGAAGAGAGACTGCCCTAGACCACTCCCCATGTTAACCGCAATGGGAAGTCGTTGTCTATGATACATGAGCAATCATAATACCTCCCATGTTAACCACAATGGGAAGTCACTGTCCGTTAGAAATCTCAATCCACTTTCCGAACAGGAAAGAATCTGTCCAATCTAGACTATTTTTCAATTACAAAGATAAATAATATTTTCAGTGCTCCCTCCTAATTTGGAGAGTCATTTAGTCACAAAATAAATGTTTTTCAATAATATGTTTCATTGCTTTCTCCTAACTTGAAGAGTCTTCCCTTTCAGCTAAGGGAGTTATTTCCATGATCCTCATCTTCTCTTGGAAATATGCAAACTTAATTCTGGATAGAGGTTTTGTCAGGATGTCTGTTGTCTGCTTATCAGTGGGGATATACTCGAGATTTACCTCTCCTTCCTGGACTTTATCTCAAATAAATTAATATTTGATCTCAATATGTTTCGATCTTTCATGAAACACTAGATGTTCTGATAATCTTATACAACTCTGATTATCACAATATATTATGGTCGATTCTGGAATCTGATCAAATAAATCGGAGATTAACTTCCTTAGCCATACTACTTCTATTCATGCTTCACATGCTGCCATATACTCTGCTTCTGCTGTGCTGAGTGCGACAAACTTCTGTTTCCTGCTGCCCCAAGATATCATAGCGGAGCCCAAGTTGAAACACATACCTAAAGTGCTCTTTTTGTCTTCTGCACTTCCTACCCAATTAGAGTCTGTGAATCCATGAAGTTGGATATCACTGGATGCAGTATATCTCAAGACATAGTTTATTGTCCCATGAATATATCTTAGGACATGCTTTGCAGCTATCCAACGCTCTTGTCTAGGTTCCACCTGGAACTGACTTAATGTATTTACAACAAAGCAAATATCTGGTCGAGTATTTACCAAATACATTAATGATCCAATTAGCTGTCGATATAGAGATGGATCTACTGGATCAGAATCTGGGACTTTCACTTTTCTTATATCTGCATTCATAGGAGTGTCCATGGACTTACAATCCATCATTCCAAACTTCTGAAGGATCTTTATTTCGTACTTTCCTTGTCCAAGGAATACTTCACCACGCTTATGCCATACTTCTAGTCCCAAGTAATAATGCATGAGACCTAGATCTTTCATATCAAATTTAGAGGCTAATTCCTTCTTGCACTGGATAATGAGAGATTCTTCACCTGTTATGAATAGATCGTCAACATATAATAGTAGAATCACAGGTGCGTTATCCGTGACTTTGTAATAAAGGTTTGGATCCGCATGAGTCTTGGAGAAACCAAGTCTTGTTAGATAGTTGTCCATTCTGGCGTACCAAGCCCTTGGAGATTGCTTGAGTCCATATAGAGCTTTCTTCAATCTGCAAACGTGAGTGTCTCTAGAATGTACCTCGAATCCTTGAGGTTGTTCAATAAACACTTCTTCTTCAATAGCTCCATTGAGGAAGGTTGTCTTTACATCCATTTGATGTAGATTCCATCCCATGGAAGCGACAAGAGCTATGATAGCTCTGATGGAGGTATACCTAGCCACCGGAGCAAAGGTTTCGTCATAATCTTCTCCCTCCTTATGGGAGAACCCTCTGGCCAGGAATCTTGCCTTGTATTTATCCACGCTTCCGTTTGCTGCATGTTTGATCTTGTATACCCATTTTGAGGTTACCATTGGTTTTTCTTTAGGTCTAGGTACAATTTCCCATACTTCATTTTTCATAATGGATTGATGTTCTTCCGCCATAGCTTCTTTCCATTGTCCCTTTTGGACTGCTTCTTCAAATGTGGTAGGTTTTTCATCTAGAAGCTTCGTCATGTATGCTGCATAACTTGAAAATATTTTCGGTCTTTTACTCTTCCTGGATGTTCCTTCTGGAACCTTGATTCTTTCTACATCTTGTAATGTAGCTTCAAGCCAATCTGGTCGTTTCTTGGTCTTTGGTATGATATCTGAATCAATGTTCTCACATGGCTCCATAGGATGATCATGTTGATCCTTTTCGTTATTTTTGTTTTCTGTGTTTTCTTCATTAGGTTCTTCAAGTTCTTCTTCTTCTATAATTTCTTCAATGGATTTCCTAAAGGCCATCCTTTCATTGAACATTACATCTCTGCTAACTTCTATCTTGTGTTTTTCTGGAATATATATTCTATAAGCCTTGGATGAATCACTGTATCCCACGAATATTCCCTTCTTTCCTGAGGGTTCTAGTTTATTCCTTGTCCTTGGGAATATGAGAGTAGACTGGACATCCAAATATTCTTAGGTTTTCCACGTTAGGTTTCTTACCTGAGAAGGCTTCCTCTGGTGTCATGTCCTTCAATATACGATGAGGACTTCTGTTCTACACATATATTTTCGTCATTGCTGCTTCTCCCCATAAGAACATGGATAGACCTTGATCATTCAATAAGGCTTTTACAGTTTCTTCGATAGATCTGTTCTTTCTTTCTGCTACACCATTTTGTTGAGGATTATGAGGAACAGTCAGCTCCCTCCTAATCCCTGTCGAT
This sequence comes from Picea sitchensis, assembly GCA_010110895.2. Lineage (NCBI taxonomy): Eukaryota > Viridiplantae > Streptophyta > Pinopsida > Pinales > Pinaceae > Picea > Picea sitchensis. The sequence goes on along the minus strand of SNQJ01S0044512.1, from coordinate 84,877 downwards.
TTGCAGAATGCAACGAACTACTTCGAGGTGTATTCTCCTCCATTATCTGTTCTTAATGTCTTGATCTTTTTGTTCATTGGGTTTTCTATTTCTTCCTTGAATTCTTGGAACTTGCTGAATACTTCGTCTTTTGTCTTTAGTAGGTATAGCCACGTCTTTCTTGAATAATCATCTATGAAAATTACGTAGTAAAGAGATCTGACTGACATTGGACCGCAAACATCTGAGTGTATTAGATCTAGGATCTCCTTAGATCTGTTGTTGCTGCTTGGAAATGGTTTCTTGATATTCTTCCCAAGGGCACATCCCTTGCAGATTCCTTCATGTGTAGATTTCAATTATGGTATTCCTTCAACCATTTTTCTGAGAAAAGGTAATGCTTGATAATTGATATAAGCGTACCTTCTATGCCAAAGCTCATTAGGGAGCTTCTTCATTTTGTTCTAGTAGTCTATACAGATTTCCTTCACAACTTCCAATAACCCTAGCATTCTCTATACTGGAGTTCTTATGCCATGATAACACCTTTCCATCCACAAAGGCTATTCTGTTTCCTTTGTTTTCTAGACATGATATCGATACAAGATTATTTTCTAAACCAGGTACATATAAAACATTGCTTAAGTGAACATGATTCCCTGATTCCAACTTGACGGAGGCTTGTCCAAATCCTTCGACGAGGTAAGTGCTTTTGTCTCCAAGCTCCACTTTGTACGATGTTTTCTTCTCATTTAGATTTGACAGTCTGGCTTGATCTCCCGTCATGTGCCTAGAAGCTCCACTATCGATTATCCACATGTCATCTTCAATCGTTCCAGTAAGTGTTGAGTAGTGTAAAAGACTGTTTGTTTCACACATGTCTTCAGTTGATTGGTAACTGGTTATGCCTTGATCCAAAACTTCAATTTCGTCATTTCTGTCTTCTGAAAGAGCCAAGAGGTGCGTTGAGTTAGGGCGCATCTGAATATCTTCTTCTTGAGCGAGATGCTCCATCACAAGGTGCCGAATCGAAGATTTAGGGTTTCTGCAACTGCTTCTGCTAGTAACCATAGCTGCAGTGTTTTGGAAGCTGCTCCTTCTAGTAACCCTAGCGGCAGTTCCTCAGTGAGCTCAATGTCCTAGCAGCTATGTTTCCTTCCAACATTTTAGGCTGGATGAAGAAGGTGTGGGCCGATAACCTGTTAGAATATAGAAGATTGTGCTCGTTTTACCATTGACGATACCCTCGTCACCCAATCATAGGCCGAAGCCACCCTTCGAGCACCTTGACCTTGACAGAGAAGCGAATCCTGGTAGCAATCCAATAGCCAAGAGAGGCTAATGCTCCAAGCAAGAATAGAAACCAAGCTGATAAGATATTCCCTCCCAGAAGCTGGCGCACACTTTCCCAGAGACTTGCGCACAAAACTGCCACTGCACCTGCGCAGATCTAGCTCTCTGTAACTGCTGAGATGTGAATAATGAGAACTAGCGCCCTGTATTTATAGTAGTCTGGGCAAGCTTACTGGGGCCGACTTCTCCTCCTGGGTACTAATAAATTCATATTAAATATATTTCTGCAGCCGACAACTTGTCTAGGGTTTCCTTCATTTCTTTGCTTCCTTCCAGAATATTCTAATCTCGTCATAGGTCACAATAGAGGTTCATACCCCCTGAAGCTCCCATAATATTAACACATCGGGCCTAGATCCTTCATTTCAAATTCAACGACAAACCTCTTTTTACAATCTGTGATGAGATTTTCTTTACCCGTCAAGAAAAAGTCGTCCACATATAGCAACAGTATAACTGGTCCATCATCTACAATCTTGAAGTAAAGGTTGGGATCAACTTTACTCTTGGTAAAGCCCAAGCTCATCAGAAAACTATCAATCATGCCATACCAAGCTCTTGGAGCTTGCTTCAAACCATACAGAGCCTTCTTCAACTCGCAGACATGCATCTTCATGTCTTGTACTTCGAAACTTGGTGGTTGTTCTATATACACTTCTTCAATAACACCGTTCAAGAAGGTTGTTTTCATATCCATTTGGTGTAACTTCCACTTCATATTGGCTGCAAGTGCCATCATGGTTATGATAGATGTGTATCTTTCTACTGGAGCGAAGGTTTCTTCATAATCAATGCCTTTTTTCTGGGAAAATCCACGAGCCACAAATCTTGCTTTGTATTTCTCAATACTTCCGTCTGCTGCATGTTTTATTTTGAATATCCATTTAGAAGATACTACATCTTTGTTTTCTGGTTTGGGAACTACTTCCCACACATCATTCTTCATAATAGATTGGTATTCTTCAATCATGGCATCCATCCATTCCTTATTTTGAGCAGCTTCTTCAAAGCAAGAAGGTTCCTTATTAACAAGATCGCACATCAAATCCACATAACCAGAGTATGGCTTAGGATTCTTACTTTGTCTCATGGTTCCTTCGGGACCACCATACTTCTTTGCATCTTGAATGATCTCACGTGCCCAAGCTGGTTTCCTCTTGTGAGAGATGATCTCATGAGGTGGTTCTTGAGGTTCCACCATATCATGATCCTCCAATATAACATCATTAGGAGTAACTGCAACTTCCTTGTTATGTTCTACAACTCTGGGAGCTACATGTTCTTCTTCATAGACTTCTTCTAATTGACATTTCTTCGATTTGCTGAAAGATGCATCTTCATCAAAGGTAACATCTCGGGTGATCTCAATCTGACGGTAACTTGGGATGTAGATTCTGAATGCCTTAGAGACCTCACACTATCCAACAAACACTCCTTTCTTTTCGGAAGGATCTATCTTGGTTCTCTTCTCTTTCAGAATATGTAAATAGACTGGATAACCAAATATTTTGAGATGGATGACTTGGGCTTCTTTCTGGTGAACATCTCTTCGGGAGTTTTGAATCCAAGTGCACTATGGAATATTCTGTTCTGGACATATATTGTTGTTTTGGTTGCTTTAGACTATAAGTGCATTGGAAGATCTTGATCATGGATCATGGCTTTCACTACTTCCATGATTGATCGATTCTTTCCTTCTGCTACACCATTATGTTGTGGGTTGTAAGGAGTGGTGAGCTCCCTCTTAATTCCGACATCTCTACAAAAGTCTTTGAATTCTTTTGAAGTGTACTCTCCATTATCTAACCTGAGTATCTTAATCTTCTTCTCGAAGAGGTTTTCTACTAAAGCTTTGAACTCATTGAATTTTTCAAACAATTCATCTTTGAACTTTAAGAAATAAACCCAAGTATTACGAGAGTAATCATCAATAAATGTGACCTTGTATACATACCCACTTAATGAAGTTGATGGCATTGGACCACATACATCTGAATGAACAATATCTAATATTCCATCCGCTTTGCTATCACTTTTCGAAAAAGAATTCTTTGTAATCTTTCCCTGTGCACATCCTTTACATACACCTTCATGATCAACCTTTAATTCTGGTAAAACTGTGACTACCTTGCTCACATAGGGTAGGGCTTTGTAGTTAATGTGAGCAAGCCTTCTATGCCAAAGTTCACATGGACTTACAGTACTGTGTGTTAAAGCTACATCTGAGTGGCCATTTAATTTGTAGAGGCCACCTTCTTCTATTCCAATGGAAATTGCATCTTCTATAGTTTTTTCTTTTAGACCACATAAAAACTTTACCATCTACAAATGCAACCCAGAAACCTTTCTTGTCTAAAGCAGAAATAGAAAGTAATTTTTTCTTCAAACCTGGTACATAAAGTACATCGTCCATCCTTAATGGAGTTCCCAAATCAAGCTTGTAGGTGGCTTCTCCTATTCCTTTGATTGGGTACTGATAGTCATCTCCAAGTGAGACTTTCTGGAGGAAGTTCTTCTCTTCAAGGCTAGAGAGAGTATTCTTGTTACCTGCCATGTGCTTGGAAGCACCACTATCTATGAGCCAAGTATCATTTCCAGGTGTCACAGTCCCGAAGAGAGCTGAAAACAAAACATATTCTTCTATTTCTTCTCTAGCTGACTTCTTGGGTGGCTCATCATCTTCTGTTGGATGGGCATGATGTCTTTTATTATTTTTCTATCTTGAGAGGACAATTTTTAGCAATGTGTCCCATCCTTTCACAATGATAGAACTTGTAGGAGGAGAAATCCCTTTGCCTCTTTTGTCCCTTCTGGTACTTCTGAAATTTCTTAGGAGAGTGAGTCTCTTTGTGAAAGTTAGTCTCTCTCTTTCCCCTTCCTTTCTTAGCATGAGCAACTAGAGCTTGATCTTCATCTTCTCTTAGAATGGCTTCTCTGTTTGCAACTCTTGCTTCTTCTTGAACACACTCTTCCCATAAACTGTCAAATTGAAGTTTTTCTTTTCTGGCACATACTGTTTGGATAAAAGCATCCCAAGGTCTTGTGAGACCATTGAGAACAGTCATCACGATCTCATCTTCATCTATCGTGTCTCCAATTGCTTCTAGTTTTCCTTAAACTGTGAAACCCTAGAAAAATAATCTTGAACTGTTTCTCCTTTTTGCATTTTAACATTCTTGAGTTGGGTTCTCAAGTTCATCTTTCTGTTAATATTTCTTCCTTCATACATCCTGGATAGGGCATCAAACATTTCCTTCGGGGTATCCCTAGAAGACACTTGAGGGATAAAGTGGTCTTTGATGGAATCTGCAATTATTCTCTTTTCCCTAATCATGTCCTTCGTGTACTTCTCTTTGGCCTCATTTCCTTCTGGCTCCAAAACATTATTATTTATAAATCACACAAGATCATTCTCTTCGAGAATGACACCAATTATGTATTTCCAAGCACGAAAATCTTCCACACCTTCTAACTTTTCATCAAGCTTAGTGCTTGAAGGCATTTTGACCAAAATTGAAAGTGGTCAAAAAATGAAACAGACCTTACCAGAAGATGCGATGCGCCGAGGCGAGTTGATTGGTGTTGGCTATTTCTGAGAATTCCAAGATTTGACCTCTGAAACTTGATCTGCACAAATCTGGACTAGTAATTTCAAGTTTTTTGGTTTTTTGGTAACAGTCAAACCCTAATTTTTACTTTTCGAAAGATTTAACCACTGGAAGACTTCGTCCAAGCTATCAAAAGATGCACTAGGGTTAGGTGCAATTCCCAATGCTATCCTTGGTAAAAAATTCTTTCTCTGTAAAAAGCCCTAATTTTTTGTCCCGACAACCAAGAGATGTAAATACCCAGTAACAATGCTCTTATTCAATTTAGCTCTGATACCATGTTAAGTTTTAATGTTGTTATTAAGTTATATCCAAAACACATGAGCATTTAATACATCAACATCATATAAGGATCACTTAAAGAAACACAATCACAAGGTACACAACATTTTATCCTGGGAAACCTCATGGGGAAGAAAACCCAACAAAACTTCCTTAATATAGATAGACCAAAGACTGAATAGAAGATCCTCCTCTACTCCTTCACTAGGAAGAGTAGCGCACCATTTAACCAAGAAATACCAAGAGATAGACCAAAAACCCTCCTTGACGTCACCCCCGGTTGCAGTGGATTCTCCTCCAAGACTTGCACACTGCAAAGCTAGGTGTGTGTGTGTGTTCAAATGAGGCACTGGCTTCTCTTATAAATAGTGGTATGACCAGCCTATAATTAGGTCTGAGCTGACCTGTCACTTGACCCTCTTAATTTACATTTAACTGTCAAAGCACAAAAGGACCAACTTTTACAAAGGCACACCAGGGCCTAATTAATAAATATAATATAATAATATTATTCAACATTCCCTCTTAGGTAGAATATTCTTCGAAGGTACAATATTTCAACAGTGATAACATCTACTTCAAGAGTTAGTATAAAGTTTGAAATAACATTTTTAGTAAAACATGATTTCACCACAACACTTATATAGGCAAAAAAAAATCTTTATCTAGTTTAAATGAAAAAAAATTACTTTAATAGTCAATGGGTGTTAGCCTTTTAAAAATGGTAGAGTTCTAGGTTATAGGAACAACTTCTAAGGGTTCTAAAGTGCTTTTCCATATGGCCCTAATATTGTAAACCCTAACTGATAACTTGAAAGAATTTAGCATTCAAGTTTGACAAACCTTGTGAAGGTGTAAGATCTGAAAAAGGACTTGGCACATTCTAATTAGAATCCTTCACCAATTGAGCAAGAACATAATCAAAGGATAAAGTCTAGATTGAAGCTTTTATAATGTCCACAATAAATTTATCAGGGAAGTAGTTCAATCTCAAAGTCTCTCTTAATTGTTGCTAGGCAATCCAATCACTACAATACAAAAAATATTATGAACGGTTTGGATGCCTTTTTTTTAAAGCTTCAATGTGAACAAAGGGTTAGGTATTGTAAATGATACTAGGAGACTACGAAATAAATGCTTAATGAGAAAAATGTTGAATATAAAATGGTCCACCTTTTAAAGAATCAAAACCAAGTAAAGCATATTAATTAAAGCAATACCAAAATCAAAGGATAAAGTCCAGATTGAGCCTTTAATAATGTTCACAATAAATTTATCATGGAAGTAGTTCAATCTCAAAGTCTACCTTAATTGTTGCTCAACAATCCAATCACTCCACAATACAAAAAATATTATGAATGGTCTTGATGTCTTTTTTGAAAAGCTTCAATGCTAACCAAAGGTTTACCATTGTAAATGATAGTGGAGATTATGAATAAATGCTTAATAAGAAAAATATGGGATATTAACTGATCCACCTTTAAAAAAATCAAAACTAATTAAAGCACAATAAGTTGACCATCTTAATGTTCTTTCACAAGCTGCATGTAGAAGAAAGGTGATACATTTATATGCACAAAAATACATACTTTCTCATTCCATCTCACTTAAATTGTGGACTTATACAAAAAGAGTTTAATAGCCTAACAATGCCATGATGTCTTAGATGAGACTCTGCTGGCACAAAGGACATGAAAATTAATCCAAGGATACATAAATCACCCTAAATACAATACACCCTTCGTTAAATATCATGTCATCAGTTTAACATAAACATACTATAAAGATGTACACTAAAAAATAATGTGGCCTTGTCTTCCTATAAATTCAATCATTCAAGGGTTATGTGGGTTCTTAAGATATGACCTTTATCAGCTTATAACATTTACTCCTTGCGACTTTTTAAAACTTACAAGACACAAAAATTACCCCTAAAATATAGGCAACTTTAAATATTTAATGCCATAAACAACTCTTCAATTATTAGACATATATCCTTCCCTATATATATATATATATATATATGACTATTTGTTATATACATATTTAAATTAGACATTATTAGCTTTGGAACACATCCATAACAATTACCTTAGTAATGAAATATATGATGTGATTACAAGTACAATATTAAATTGGAAAGATGTATCACATAACTGTATTACTCAGCATAATTTTAATTTTTAATTTTGTACATGTCCTTGAAAATAATTGTTTATAATAAATTAGCAACTATTGCATGTTTTAAAATATTGATATTTCTAATATATATTTATGTCGTTGGAAATAACTGTTTATCATAAATTAACAACTATGGCATGTTTTAAAATATCGATATTTCCAATATATATTTATGTCCTTGGAAATAACTGTATATAATAAATTAACAACTATTGCATGTTTTAAAATATTGATATTTCCAATATATTTATGTCCTTGGAAATAACTGTATATAATAAATTAACAACTATGGCATGTTTTAGAACATTGATATTTCCAATATATATTTATCCTTGTCAATCTTTGGCATTGTTTTATTTTTCACTTTATCAAGAATGCTAAAAATTCTATAAAATGTTACACACCTTTTATTTTTTAATCCTTCCTTGTCAATCTTTGGCATTGTTTTATTTTTCACTTTATCAGTTAAAAATTCTATAAAATATTACACATTTTTTTTTCTTTTCTGGACAGTCTACCACTGCTTCATTTTATTGCTCAACTTAATACATACTTAAAATTGTCCATCTGGTTTTATTTTATATTTCATTTCTCGATTCATTTACTAGCCTAATGTCAACAGCATTAATCCTAGATATGTTGAATTTTAACTTTCAATCTGCCGATATTGTTCCTAAGATGTTTCATCCATCAGCATCTCTAGCTATGAAAAACTCCCAATAAATTTCTCAATAAACTTCTCTCGCTACACTTCCAAAGCAGCAATAGCCACGAGCACAAGGATGCATACAAATCTGTTTTCTCATTCCCCCAAAATGAGAGCTTCATGGCCAAATTGCTATTTTCATATTCAATTCATTTGAATATATTTTCTTCCAAGGGCTTTCTTTTGGTTAAGACTAGTGATCAATATTGCTCAATATTTTAGCATTACTTCGTTGTGCCCATATTTATCATAATGACAGATAATGACTGAGACTAATGAGGTTAAGTTAGTTGCATAGTAAAAATGTTGGCTTCTAATTTTATTTTCCTAACCTTCAAATAAAACTTATGTACATAAGTGTCACATACTAAACGGGTCCAATCATCCATAGCTATTGTTACAATGTACGACATACGTCGGATCATACTCTAATTGCATTTTGTCAAATACCATGTTAATAGAGAGGTTATGCAAAGCCACAACCTTAAGACCTATTTCTTAGTATAAACTGAGAACATTGTAGAAGAACAATAGCTCATAGTTAAACAGGAGTTTTAATGCCATTCATAGTATTCATCTGTAATCTATATTTGCTTCAGCCTTCTATGTCAACGCAGGCCTTTCCATTGGTGTTCAGATGTTGAAGAATTCTTTACAAGTAGCACTCATGAAATCTACCACAAACATCCCAAGGTAAAAGTTCCAAAAACTGAAACATTGATACAAATAAACGTTGACCAGAGCTTTTTATTGAATACATCTACTCACTTCTATAGAAAATTCATCAATAGTAACTTGATTCATATGTGCTTGAATTGATACGTGCTTGGTACATTTAAACATTTTAAATAACTTTGAAACATGGAATTGCCATACTGAAACACACGTATCACGCTCAGGGAGAAAAATGCGCAGTGCACTCCAAGTTCAAAATTTTACTAAGCTTGATAATTCCTTGCTTCTCAACCTCCTATGTCAGGACATAATGTGACTCAAATCAGCCTCCATATAGAAGAAATGAAAGTGACAAGCTATCTCATGGAGAGATCCTCCACGAGAAGTAACATAAAATCCTCATGAAGACTAAAGGCTTACAGGCTGTTGTCACCAGGTACATTGGAAGAAGGGTTGAAAGGTCAGTTCTGTAATTGCACTCGTACATCAATAATTTGATGAATTAAAAAAAATGGTAACATGGACCAATATGGTATGGCCGGGCTTTTGTTGGTGGTCTATTCAAAAGATAGAAACAGTAACAAGGATAAATGAATTCCTTAAATCATGGTAACCAGAATATCTGGAATAAGCAATATTTAACAATGTCCAGTTTGGGGCTCCAATCAATATAAGTCAAACAATGATTAAGCTTTCTTTTCTTTTCTTTTGATGGCAACATGCCAAAACCTGTCGCAAAATATTCTCAGGAGCATTGATCTCTGCTTATTGCTTCAGATTTGGCTAAAAGAAACTGAAATGGAACCTTTCAATCTCAGTACTTTATTTTTATTTCAATAATGTTACAACTTACTCCAAAAATACGAAGTCAATACTATGCCAGGTACATCTATCAATAAATACATCTTGGCCCTGGCAATACAATACAATAAGATTAGATATAAATCAATGCCCATTAACTTTCTTGAAAGTTTAGACAAAAGGATAGAACTTACCCAATAATATACAAATGGATTACCCGCTCACAGACCCAAACTGTCAACAATGAGGCAATAAAGGAACCCATCTACTCAAGTCCTTCAAGCACTGAACATGCACAAAAGCATTGAACTCTATCAAATAAAATAAGCAAATCCACCAGAATATTATATTTTTTTTTTTTTTTTTAACCATGGGAACAGCAACCTCCCAAGAGTATATCCAACAGCCCGCAAGCCAGATATACCAATAACTTGTGACTCAGCAG
>SNQJ01S0044512.1:41448-55989 GCA_010110895.2 Picea sitchensis | reverse complement strand
ACACCAAAGTGAGCCTCTCTCCCCTAGGGTTTCATCCTTGAGGCCTTGCCATAGCAACACCTCAAGGTTTAACCCTCTTGTCCTTAAGTTTTACACTTTCACTTGATCCTTCAACTTTTGTGTCCTCTTCTTTTGACTCCATCCTACCCTAATAAGGCACTGATCTAAGGCCTCCTTCGTCTTGAGTAACTTGATCACAACTTCAATCAAACACTTTGAGCAATTACTAATCTTTCTAACCCTAGCCTAAGACTAACCCTGCTAACTCATTGCTTCCGTCATATTTATTGTGTTACAAATACCTTTGTCCAGCTATCATTTCACTTTGAAAGCAATTGAATAGTTGTTTAAGGCATTATCTAATGAAGTGTTGATTTGTTACATTGAATGTCAAGATTTTTTAGCATTTATTGAAGAAGTGATATTGTAACTATTTGTTATTGTACAAACATTGACTTCGACAATACTTATTGCTCAATTGCTTATTATCAGAAAGGTCATTGATTATATGAAGTACTAACCAGCAAGCAACGTTGCATATGCATCGTTTTATTGTTGTCTTGTTCTCGGGCAGTTGATCTTATTGGTTATTACTTCCGGCTATATTTATTGGCTATAAGCCAGGACTTTCTGATTAGGTGGTAACTTGTGAGGGGGATCATTATCACTCACCCTTGCTAAAACCTCTTTCCTTCTCAAAAACCCAAGTTACCGGGGACATCTCCCCAAGGCTTTACCTCCCTAAATAGAAAGAACTTTCCCATCGAGGTGATAGTGGGTGGGATTGGTTCAATTACGCCAGTTTGACCTCTTTTCATCCATCTACTTTCCTAAAGTACAAACTGTGCGATAACATGACCGACTAACTGTCATGCATCTTTGAGCCCGAAACAATTGTGGGCCATCGTATCATATAGATCTCAACTGTCAGATCTCTCAAGAAAGCATCTTCAAAAGGATCTATTCGAAAAGTCCCGTGAGTACTTTGCAGTCCAATGAGGTGAGCCCGACCGAAGTAAGTAACATGCACCTTTCAGCCCGCAATGATTAAGAGTCGTTAGATTAGACAGACCTCGATCGTCAGATCTATCGGGGCAAAATGGCCCTGTTAAAGGTCGTGCAGTTTTAAAAACTTGCGGTGATTTGAACAGTTGATTGGGGCGATCACCCACTGTCCAATCCATCGAATGAGCATGTTGTCTCGGAAGGGTCAGATGCGGAAGAGAATGCCACATCAACAAATGGTGTCGTAAGTGCCACGTCAGATGAGTGACAGTTGGAGGCCCGTCATTGGGTACACGTCAGCAAGGGAAAACAAGTCAGAGACTGCTAGGTGGAATGCGACACATGGAAGAGGATAGGTATCCTTCCGTGGTGAAGTCGGGACAAGCAGGAGAGGTTATAGGTCGAGCATTTCTAGGTCCAAGAAGAACCCGGACCGTGGATCACAATCAATCCAAACCGTCCAATCGTTCGAAGGACTGATTTCGAGAGAACTCGTTCAGGAGCCTTGTGGTAAGCCAGCTTTCCAATGGAAAAAGTCTGATAGGCTTTCAGACTTGTTAACCCCTAGATTTTCATTGTTGAAAATCTAGGGGGTTAAGAGCCAACATGCACTATTTTGGCTGGCATTCAGATATTTTCCCATAGTTTAGCACTTGTGTGAGTCAGAGGTTGATTCCCATCAGAGACAGGTACATGATCGGTATATGGTTGGTTTTTCTTCAGAGTTAGAGCTAGCTTGGTTTCCCTGCATTTGAGAGAGATGTCTACATACAGCAGGTGCCCCTACCTTTTAGGAGACAGTGATTGAGAGTCTCAATTGACATTTTAAGTTGTTTTGAGCATACAAGGTTGGTCCTTGCATGATTCTGAGCCCGATGGCATTTTTTCGAGTGACATGCAAGAACTTTCTATTTTTAGCAGATTGAGCTCCAAGCCCCATATTGAGATTCTGAGTGTGCAGTGTTGATCCTTGAGACATTCTGAGTGTTTTGGACCTTTTCTGGGTGACATGCATCATATTTCTATTTTTAGCAAGTGGAGCACCAGGGCCTGCATGTCAATTCTAAATGCGGATTTGGAATCCCCTCGGAAAAACAAATCCGATGAGTATGATATCATTGACATTGGAGGATATTCTATTTTTAGAAGCATCTATTTTTAGACAGTTGATATATGGCAGTGTTCTCCTAGTCATCCAAGACAGTTTTGACAGTTTCCTAAATTTTAGGAGTCGGACCCTATTTTTAGGGGTTTCTATAAATAGGAAGGGTGGTTGGCTCCATAGTTGACAAGTGGCAGGGTCAAATTCCGACATATGGCAGAGTCTAAGTGTGACGTGTGGTATCTACATGGAATTAATTAAAGAGGGGCGCATTTTCCAAGGCAAAAGCATTAAAGTGAATTAATTAAATAATTAAAGAGGGCACATAGGATGAGGTGGAAATCCCATGAGATGATTGATTCAATCAAGGCTCAATTTTCTCACTAACCTTTCTCTCACTCGCCATAACTTCACTTTCCACGCATTAATTTCACCAAATTCTTCTTAATTTCCTCTTAAACACTAAATTCCTAAAAAATAAGGTGAAATTCTTCCTTGGCTAACTCATGCTTTACTTGGCCAAATTTGGTGTTTAGACATGTGTTGGATTCCAAATTTAATCCTCCATTTGTTCCTCTCACTCATTAAAGCCTAAGCGCATGTTTAAACCTCTCATTATCTCCTCCCACTTCCTCAAGTGTGCCCTCTCACTCTACCTTCTCCCTCACACGTGTGGTGCATTATCCATGCTAACTCCCTCTTCCTTTCTTGCATGCGCCATCTATCTTCTCCAAATCCCTTATCCTAGTGTTTTCTTCCACTCATGCGCCTTCTCTATCACTCCTCCTTCACATGTGTCCCTTTATTCCTCACTTCCTCATTTTATGCTGCGCCTTCTCCCTAAATTTTAGGGTGTATTTCCCCTCTCTTATGCACATACACTCTTTCCTCACTCACTTGACTTATCCTCCCATCTATCATGCACATTAAAACTAGCCTTAATTTCCTATTTCTCCCATTATCCATGTCCAATTTCATCCTATTCTCCCTAAAGTCAATTCTTCCATGCGCTCTTCCTAAAATTTAGGGAGCAATTCCCCTTTATCCCCTCCTTTTACCACACCTTCATTACCCTCACACATGGAGTTGACTCACTCTTCCACTTTATAACACTAATGTGCATGTGCTTTACACTCTCACTCATTACCTCATGCACATACACTCTTTTCCTACTCCTCCTATGCGCCCTCATGGTTATTTGGTAAAGTGCGCCCTCTCTTGGCTATATATTGGAGGTTTCTACATTGGATTGAGGTCGGATTTTTGTTGCAGTAGCACATACTATACTCTTTCTTCTCTCTCTCTCTCTCTCATTCTATAGTCTAGCTACTTTCTCTTGAGCAAGGATTTTCATTGTGTCAGTTGTGGACTTGTTGATTGTGGCACAATCAACCCTTTGACAAGCATATAATAAAGAAGTTTTGAGTTTGTTTTCCAAACCTTCTTTCTTGTTGGTGTTTGTTTACTTCTTGCAAATTGATTAAGTAGTTCATTACTATTCATTGTGATTTAGCTACATGGATGATTTTAGGGCTAAATTTTGCTCATGGGTTAATTTTCCATGGTTTTTCCAAAAATGAGATTCGCTATTTTAAAAATAATTCGCCCAAATTCTATAGAATAAAATTATTTTACCTTAAAAATCGCCAAAATTTTATAAAAAATATATAAAATCCTTAGAAATTTGAATATTTTTACAAATATATCGCCAAACATTTATAGTTGGCATATGAAGGATTAGTAAGATTCGCCAAGGTTTCTACATTTTAAAATAAATTTCCATCCTTAAAATCATCCCTGTTTAGCTATCTTTTGAATAGTTTATTTTTTTATTTCTCTTCTATTTCTCTTGTGCTAACCCTGTAGGATCCCTCCAAGCTATAAAATTATCTTTTCCCCCACATATTGGGCAGTTTTAACACGCTGTCCAAAACATATCAACTGCTTTTTTTTGTCATTGATTGCAGAAAATCAGACTTTTGGACAGCAGAAAATTACCCTAGGGACTCACCCCTGAGGTTGGCACACAACAACCCAAATGGAGAAGGGTCTAGCACGTGACAATTTGGGGCTTTTCTCCTTTAATTAGAACCTTCTTCATCGTTGTTTTTTCTGTTACAAAAAGAATAGTGAGGGAGGTAAATTCCTCTATCCCGACAGAGTTTTCCCGAACGGACGAGTCCAACAGTGTATCGTACTTCAGTTTTAGAAAAAAATCGTGAGGCGTGGTAAATTAACATTCCGACGGTTCGTGTCTGATAGGCTTGCGAGAGATCGCGTTCGGGATGATTTTACTCGATAGGTGAATTTCGATGGAGGGAGTCCGACAGTGTTGCAGGCTTCAGACAAACCATGAGGTGAGGTGTAGTGTGACATCTCGATGGATGAACCCGATAACGATTGTCCAACAATGTTGCGGGCTTCATATTTTGGGAAGATCAGTAAGCATGGCAAGTTATCTTCTCCGATGGGGTTTTGCAAAGGAGACGAGTCCGATAGTCTTGCGGGCTTCGAGAGCCCGATGGCCTGTGCCCTATGGGTTAGCAATCGGTCCACGTCAGCTAGCAAGTACAAAATGAGTCCACGTGGATGCCAGTGGACTGATGACATCAGTGGAATGCATGAAGTGGATCCATGTGGATGCCAGTGTATTGATGACATCAGTGGAATGTATGAAGTAGATCCATGTGAAGGCCATGTGGTCATGATGACGTCATCATAAGGGAAATGCCCAAGGAACTTTTAAGAGCCATAACTTCTTTCCTAGATCTCGGATTTGGTCATGCTTATAGTCATTGGAAAGCTCTCAAAGAGCAAAGCCAACTGAGCTCGGAATCATAGTTAGAGTAATGGATATGAAGAGGAATTTTGAACATCCCACCAGCCTAATAAAGCTTAGGAGGTCAGGTGTGTTACAAAGTGGTATCAAAGCATAGTTACAGCACTCGGGCTATATGGGCCAAAAATTAGGCCAAGAGTGAAGAATTGTAGGGTTTCCTGCAGAACTCATTTGACAGAATTTGCACAAGTCCAAATTTATCTTGTGGTGTAAATAAGCTCTATCCTCTGTCTTGTTTACTTGAATTGTAAAATGGATAAAGTTCTATCCATGTGTATTTTTCTAAAATGATGTTGATGTATTCTAACAACAACTAGAACCGAGCCCTGAGTTTGGGGTTGTTGTGAGCCATTGAAAGCCTTATCAAGGCCAAGTGATAGCATGCATTTCAAGTGCATGATGAGCTAACAATGGTCTTTTGTATCAGCACTGAGAGGACATAGTGCAATGGAGGAAATGACAACAAAATGGACAACTTGGCATGGAAAGAAACCTCATGTACTAGAGATGAGGAATTAGATGGGAGGAGGGTTATGGAAACTCCTCCGGGCTTAGCTAAGCCAATGAGAATCTGAAGGCTTAATTTCAGAGTTATAGGGTTGTATGAGTCCCTGAGAGTGAATAAGCTTGTTGTTTCAACAATTGACATAAAATTTTGCAACCATAATTGTTGCTTAAGTAAAGGTTGAAGCCTATGTGAACAATTCCTTGTGATTAAGGAATCGATTGAGAATTGCTATGGTTAGTCCTTTTGGTATTGTAATGGAGGAGACCTGTTGTTGGATATCCATTTAGGTGTAAGTAAATGGATTTTGTGACCAAAAGAGCTCTATGGACCCAAGAATTGTGGAAGAAGTCATAGGCTTGGAAATAAAAGGAAACAAGCCTCTACAAAGAGATGAGCTCAATGAAGGACACAGTCAAGATGCTCACTGGTGGAGAACATGGCCAAACAATGTAGCCATGATAATGCAGGGGGAAACTCTCAAATATTCCCTTTATTTTTTATTTCTTCTTAACTTTGAAAGAGGTTGTTATGTGTTGTTGCTTTAGAGCATGAAAAGAAAGAGCAGATATGCACTGATAAGCTAAAGAATGAAATGTTAGGTGTGTTACCCCCCCATACCTAATGGTAACTAGAGGAGATCATGTCCTCAAACTGTGATCTCGACGATAATGATGATCAACGTGTCCATTCATGGCAGCCCAACAAACCCCTCTAAGATGCCTCTCTCACTCTTGATCAGCAAAGCTCATCATATCCAATCAACACAGTCTTTGGGGGATGGAGGCACAAGCCTAAGTCTACCCCCCCTTGGCTTCCCTAGGAGTGAGCCTAGACTGAGGCTTGTGCCTCCAAGGACACACCAAGTGGGTTGGAGACTTCTCCACGTTAGTAGGTGTGTATAAGGACGGTAACAGTATATATAAGCTGAGGATGGAAATGGATGTAGGATTCTGTGATCTTGTCATGTATGTTAAGTTCATTCCATGCTAGTTATTCTCTCTTGAGGGTATTCACAAGTAATCTGAATTTCATGGTTTAAGTCCCTGTGAATTGGCATGAGTTGTCTATGTGTAGAAATGGAATACATAAGTTATAGACTAGACGTTAAAAAGGGCATGAATGGCAGAGGAATCCGTGTAGTCGGAATTCTCTATTCCTTCTCAGAGTCCTTGGAAAGGAATGCCAAGGAAAATAAAAAACAAATCCGAATCGTTTAGCAGGTCGTCTTAGAAGGGTCAGATGTGGAAGAGAATGCCACGTCAGCAAATGGTGTCATAAGTGCTACGTCAGTTGAGCAACAAGTGGAGGCATGTCATTGGGTACACTTCAGCAAGGGCAAACATGTCAGAGACTGCCACGTGGAAGACGACACATGGAAGAGGATAGGTGTCCTTCCGTGATGAAGTTGGGACAAGTAGGAGAGGTTATTAGTTGAGCATTTCTAGGTTCGAGAAGAACCCGACCGTGGATCATGGTCGATCCAGACCGTTCGTTCATTTGGAGGACTGCTTTCGAGAGAACTCGTCCGGGAGCCTTATTGTAAGTCAACTTTCTAATGGAAAGGGTCTGATAGGCTTTCGGACTTCGGGTTTCGAAAAGAATAATGAGGGAGGTAAATTCCTCTATCCTGACAGATTTTTCCCCAACAGATGAGTCCTACAATGTATCAAAATTCGTTTTTTGGGAGAAATCATGAAGCGTGGTAAATTAACATTCTGATTGGCTTGCGGGAGATCGCGTTCTAGATAATTGTACCTGATAGGCAAAGTACGATGAAGGGAGTTTGATAGTGTTGCGGGATTTAGACTTCAGGAAAATCCTGAGGCGAGGTGTAGCATGACATTCTGATGGGATGAAACCGACAACGATTGTATGTCAGTGTTGTGAGCTTCAAACTTCGGGAAGATTAGTAAGCATGGCAAGTTGTTAGTATTGCAAGCTTCAAGAGCCTGGTGGCCTATGCCTAATGGGTTAGCAACAGGTCCACGTCAACTAGCGAGTATGGGATGATTCCACATGGATGCCAATATAGGGGGTCGTAGACTTGCCCTTAGCTTGCTATAGGATCCATTGAGGTTGCAAGGGAAGCCTCCCTTGTGTTGGATCCTTATTCATCAATAAAACGAGGGAAGTACTTGCCTAGGTGACAGTGACAATTACTTCCATGTGTTACACTCGTTTAGCATCTTGTGAAGGCTTTTCACAAGTGCTAGATTTTGTAATAGCAATACCTAGAGATTGATATCACTCCATCCAAAGAGTATTCACATCTCAAGCATAGGAAAACAACATTGCATTCTATTATAGTACTACAATGTAGTTCTATTGAAGATGTATCAAAATCCAAGCATGTGGAAATATCTTTCTCAAGGAGATGATTATAAGGTTATAAAATTAGACAAAAGAGGGATTATATCATTCTGAGAGTCCTGTCGAGAGTTTGGTAAACTCAACCTGTAATGTTATTCAATGGAAGTCCATAAAAGCAAAATTGTTGAAATATAAATATAACTGATATTGAGGGTCATTTGCCATCAAGGCTTTGGCATGTAGTCTATCTCTGACATAGGATGAGAATAGAAATGCTCAGTGATGATTGTTTTCAGAAACCATATAACCTAACCATACAAAAAAAAGGAAAACAAAATGCAAACTTACAAGCTGGACATCTTCTTTCATCAGTTCTGGAAGTGCTGCCTGAATAAGATCAAGTCCTTTTTGGTAGTCCAATCTTCCAATGAAACCAATCTGCACAAAACGTTGTCAAAACTGTTAACACTGTAGCTGAAGAATCTTAAATAAAACATGTCGTCTTCTTCAAACTCACCAGTGGCACATCTGGTCGAACAGAAAGTCCAAGCTCCAACTGTAGAGCTGCCTTGCATTCAGCCTGCATTAAGGAGGTTGGAAGTTCAAAGGGTAGATATAAAATTGCCTTCTACATCAAGAATAAAATACATGGCTAAAATCATTGACCCAAACTTAGAGATGAAACATACCTTTCCAGAAAGGTCCTCCACAGAATATTGGAATGGGACATGTTTGTCTGAACCTGGATTCCACTCATCAATATCAATTCCATTCGTAATGCCTGGTTTATTCCACAAAAAATTAGTACAAATAAGTAATGTAGTTCACTATACTACCAGTAGATTTTGAAAAACGTAGTATTTTAATCACACCATTAATCACGGCCTTTCTGCTTTGTAGAAGCTCATCAAGACCCCATCCACCCTCAGTGGTTGTTACTTCCCAAGCATATCCCTGACAAAAACGCAGAAGAGTTGGATCATAATGCAAAAAGGAAAAAAAGATGGTTGGTAACATGTTTACATTTTCAAATTGGGAATATTTTATGACAGGAACATCTATGTTAAATTATTAGACTTGCAATAAAAAAGGGCAATATCTATGCTATGAAGAAATTTGTTTATGAGGTAGAATGTTTGGGAATTATGAAATCAGTTTAGGCTTGCAAAAGATTATTTTCACAAAACTGAGGGGGTCAAACATCCATGCAACAAAGACACCAATTCTTTTTAAACGTTAACAGAATGAGTTTTCAAACAACACAGACGTGGGCATACTCCAAATATTTAAACCTCTAAATACTGATAACAAAAATATCAATCTTTGCATGATTCTATGGTGGTGAGAAAATAACCTGACTAACAGTCAGAATTCGATCTGCTGTAACAATTGCACCTTTCAAATGATTAACAGCTTCACCTCTGTCAAGAGCATGCTTTCTTGCCCATGTGGGAAAGACCCATTCCAGTGAACCATACCAATTAGCAGGTAATCCCAGATTCCCATAGGTTGTTCCAGGTTCAACCCCCTTGTTAAATGCAAAGAGTAAGTGAAAGTAGTTAGAACTTAGAAGAGAGAGCACTTTCCTAGCTGTATCTAAATAAACTTTGGTAGGGTTGACTAAATGAGCAATTGGTACTTTAAAAATCAGTTAAGCATATCACATACCCAAAGAGAAACAACTATATCAACTCATGTAATTAGTGTTATTACCTGATGTGCAAGGTTATGTATAGAAAGAATAGAGCGAGCATCACGATAAACTCCATGCGGACGGTACCTAGCTGCTATTAGACTAAAAAATGGCAACAAACAAAAAGAATTATATGCACCGTTCCACAAAAAATCGTATGAGAAAAATGCTAACCTTATTGCAAATGATATCTAAAATTCAGGTTCTTATTCTGGGAAGGCAAAGGTTAGAACAGGTCAAGATGCCCAGATAAGTTGAGATGTTTCAAATGCTGATGCAAATTGATGCAAGAGCCTTCAAGATGCCCAGATAAGTTGAGATGTCTCAAATGCTGATGCAAATTGATGCAAGAGCCTTCCACAGAAGCTTGCCATGCAATATAATAAACTATCAGATCTAGAAAGCTAATAACTTACACTGGGACGAGACTTGCATGCCAGTCATTTGCTATAAATATACACTTTTCTCCATATGTAAATCCTCCCAAGGGAAGTACTAAAGGAGCCTCACAAGCAGCATGGCACAGAAGAGTGAAGCGGAACTGCAAATGAGGTAATAATTCATTGACATCAGTTGTCATAAAATATGTTTGTGGTATATATCATGTCAGAAAACCATCGACTGACTAAAAGGAGTATACAACCTGATTATCGCCAAAGGCACCAAAAGTATCACCATATGGATTGCCAGGCCGGTGATAAGAAGGATGGTCAACAAATACCTGCCAGGGGAATATAAAGTAAAAAATGAGACACAAATTAGAGAAAGATGAACAACATAGATTATCACAAGGCTTCCCCATGAAGAAAATTTTTAATTAAACAAGAATTGTGTATAGATTCAAAAGTTTGATGTAATTAGTCCATATGGATGTGGTCTAGTGGTTGAGATGGGGCATCACTACAATAATGAGCTAGGTTCAAACCCTAGTGAGCATAGAACCCCGATCATGTGTATGAGTTGCCTGAGTTTGACAGCCCCCACATCAAAGTGAGCTTTAATGCAGAGTTTGAGTTCATAGCTCCCCACAGATTAAAACAAACATTTACCACACCAAAAATAAATATTGATGTAATTTATTTTCTTTTCATTACTTGACTGTAACCAGATAAGACATAAGAGCCTTTAAGTTTGTTTTGATCCCATTTCCTATTTCTGATTGGAGACAATGTTATAAGTCCACAAAAATTAGGGGATGTGTCAAATGGTAGTTTGTCACATTTCTAATGTATCATAAGTGCAGTCAACTTTCAATGTGCTACACGTCTTGAATATATCTCCATTCAAGGGTGCATAAGGATACAAATAGTCAATCAAACCATCATACAAACTCATCTTGGTTTTGGACTTTAAACCTTCAAGGACATTCAGTGTTCATTGTATGCTTCCCTCTATTCATTTCAGCATTCTGTATTTATTCTATGTTTCCACTGTCTCTCTATTCATTCTAGCATTTTGTATTTATACTATATTTTCATCAGTACTTTGCATAGATTTATTATATGCTAATGAGTTCTCTCTTAAACCATTACAATATTCTGTTTTTTCATCTCAGTGACCATTTTATTGTATGCTTTAAAATATGGCTATTACCAAACATAATTATCGTATGCTGAGCCCCCAGTTATAATGAAGCATAAGAAGATGTTTGATGGAGAATGGATGATGCTTATCAAACTTACTAGAAAGACTGAAAAGGGGAATAAGGCTTAATCTTTTTAACATAGAAAATAAAAACAAGGAGTTTCTAGGGAGTTTCTTTCCTGAAATGTTTTGGTGGAAAATTCAATTGCTTGGGGGGTATTTTTAGATGTGAATAAATGAGCAGCCATTTAAGCCTAACAAAGTCTCTTTCTGAAATATGACTTCTAATATTTCAGAGAAAATTTGACCATAAAACATCATGATGTAGAGGATTCATCAAAATCGAAGGAACAAAAAATCCAAAATTTGAATAAAGAAGTTTTCATCAAGCAATACATTCCAGTTCCATGTACTTATATCTTATTTATTGAAAGGTAACGATGGATAAAATAGCAGATAAGGGATGGGGAACTGTCCATAAAGTACTCAAAAGCTTGTGATTTTAATTTTAAATACACCCAAATTTTTCTTGAATTATCATCCTAAGGTAGTTCCTCACAAGTCATGAAGGTGTATGTGATTTTGAGAATAGTGTAATCTTCACATTTGGTGCCACGACCAACCCTATTGTAATCATTATTATATTGTGTTTCAGGTTAGGCTAAGGCTGACCTAGTCAATGTGGAAATTTCTAGAATCCATGCTTAATGCAAATTCAGAAATTTCACATCATTTACTTGAGGTTTCCCATATCTATTTTCTGTGAACTTTTCAGCATTATGGTTAAATTTGAAATATAAATCACATCAGCATATATTTCACTTCCGTCCAACCAAATACACAAGGCAGCCCAAGAAAATAAACATTGAACAAATGTACTTCAAGGGAACTATGTTTCCATCCCTAAGGGCACAATCCCCATGATGCAGCAAATCTGAAAATAATTTATAAGCAGCATATTTGTTACAGCTGCCAGACGCAAATCTGCCCTCTTAGCTTCTATTTACTTGTCAAATCACTCAACAAAATCTGTTCACTGTATGTTAAATCGACATATATAATCAGCACTAGAAACCAATGTTGCAAATATTGTTTCGGGGAATATTCCGAGAGTCTAGAAAGAAACTTATTGGAAATATTGGGGAAAATATCGGAAATTATCGGCAAGAATAAACTTGGACCTGAAAAACTCTAAAACATCAGACAAATCAGCAACTTGAATAATCTTTTCAGTAATCTTTTCAGGTTGCCAGTTTGTCCGATATTTCAAAAAATTTCAGGTCCAAGTTTATTCTTGCCAATATTTTCCAATATTTTCTGATAATTTCCAATATTTCCAATAAGTTTCTTTCCGGAACCTCAGCAATATATTCACCGAAACGATATTTGCAACATTGGTTTCTAGTGCGGGTTATCTATGTTGACTTAACATAACAGTGAGCAGATTTTGTTGAGTGATTTGACAAGTAAATAGAAGCTAAGAGGGCATATTTTTCACTGTAACAAATCTGTGTTTACAAGTTATTTTCAAATTTGTTGTGTCTTGAGGATTGTGCCCTTAGCACTGGAAACATGGTTCCTTTGAATTACATTTGTTCAATGTTTATTTTCCTGGGCTGCCTTATGTATTTGGTTGGACAGAAGTGACATATGCTGCTGTAATTTTATATTTCAAATTCAACCATAACACTGAAAAGTTCACAGAAAATAGATCCAGGAAACCTCAAGTAAATGATGTGAAATTTCTGAATTTGCATTAAGCACAGATTCTCGAAATTTCCACATTGACTAGGTCAGCCTTAGCCTAACCTAAAACACAATATAATAATGATTACAATACGGTTGGTCATGGCGCCAAATGTGAAGATTACACCATTCTCAACACCACATACACCTTCATGACTCATGAGGAACTACCTTAGGATGATAATTCTAGAAAAATTTGGATGTATTAAAAATTAAAATCACAAGCTTTTGAATGCTTTACTTATATCTTATTTCTTGAGTGCTTTATGGATGGTTCCCCATCCCATCATTCAGGGGGAGTTCAGAGCTCAAACTAGAAGCCATCTCTCAACTAGTACCATTCCTTCACAAAGTCCAAATCTTTGGAGACTCTGCCTCTGGGAGTGATCGATATCCCTACCTAGCACTTTATTTGCCTGAGACCATCACCTCAACAAGTTCCCAAGTCCGCTCTGTTATTGGCTCTCAAAGGCTTCTCAACTTTTCCAATCCGTTGCCATCTCTCCAAAGCATCTTCCCCCTTTAGGTACACCCTGGATGCACTAGGAAACCTCCTCATGTTTATGAAAGACTAAAACCGATCAATTATAGAGGGCACCTACAAACAATACATCTAGGTCACCTAGATCGCACCACCCAAGAGCCTTAGCCCAAAGATGCTTTTCTACTATGATCATTTCCTAGAGATGAGAGATGGCTTGATCATCCAACCTTGGTGTACACGCAAACACTAGATGCACGCCCTTTGGGTTCCCCTTGATTAGTTTCAAGTCGTCTCTCAATCTGGGTTGAGATCAACCACCATATCCCATGGTCAGACATGATCTACGAGCTATGTCACTTGCATGCGATGGAAACGAAGTAGCATTTCATTTTCCAATGCTCCACATACTATGAGATCCAAGGAAAGTTTCACTGCTTATTCCAAGACTCTGGTAGCTCCCTTCCACTTTCTTCTGCTACATACACTAATGGTGCCTTGCTCTCTACATGAGAGAGGTACTCAAACAAAATCTTAGGCTATCCATACCCCGCCTTAATTGAAGACTTTTAGGGATCCTAAAAAAAACCATCCAGGGCTTTGTCAGAACAGTAGAAGAGGTTCAAGATAAAGATATTGGGTAGACCATCGTGAGCTATAATCGCCAGGGCGATATCGCAATAAGGGATAGATATTTCCATGAGCGAAGTCAAAATTAAAAAAATAGACGTTTATGCTGAAAACAAATGCAGAGTCAAAGAGCCCTGGCTTGTGATAAATCTGTGAAGTGCCTAGGAGAGTTGAGTCGAGTCAATGCAAATTAAAAAAATGGCATTATGAGCCCTGTTATCACAAAATCTAGCACTTGTGCAAACCCTTCACAAGATGCTAAACCGGTGTAACATATGGAAGTAATTGCCACTGTCACCTAGGCAAGTACTTCCCTCATTTTAGTGATGGATAAGGATCCAACACAAGGGAGGCTTCCCTTGCAACCTCAAGGGATCCTATAGCAAGCTAAAGGGAAGACTATGGCCCCCTATATATTGGTTTCTTGATTAGCTAAGTCAAGGGTAAGGTCAATGTGAATTAAACAAAGCAAGTTGATAATGTGTGTGTGGGGTATTTCTAAAGTGAGACGAGATCTACCACAATCAAGGGGTCACCTAAAGGCCACGAAACACTAACTATCAAGGAAAAATCTATGGGTGTAGCAAAACTAGAATAAAATATGAAATGCTTCAGCATAAAACAGTTTTACAAAAGCAGAAAG
>SNQJ01S0044512.1:6302-25421 GCA_010110895.2 Picea sitchensis | reverse complement strand
TGGTGACCAGTGGTGACAATGTTACCCACAAGCATTTCACGGAAATGAGAAGGTTGGCTTGTGATGAGACCCCCTTTCTCTTGGCTATGCCACCAAGAACCACTACCCTGGCATGGTGACAAGTTGAATGGTAGCGTCATACCGCTACATGCCCATGGACCTAATAGGCTGGCTCGTGATGAGACCCTCTATCCTCTAACTAGGTCTTGATTTATTATTTTTTATGGGTCCCTCTGTTTCTTGCTGAGAAGCATTTTATTGCTTTCTCGGGGATCCTTGGGCAAAGCATCTGAAGGTTTCATTATTTTGGCTCTTATCTTTTGCCAACTACTTTTACCCTCTGGGCCTTTAGCCCCTTCTTCCCACAAGGTAAGGTACAACCCTTGGCTAGTTTGGCCAACCCAATGCCCAGTCCAATGTATGAGATGGATGAGCGGGAAAAAGATGAAAAGTGGTAAGTATGGTGGGAGCGGACGATGACCTTTCATGAATACCCCCAGTGGCAACTCAAACCCTATGGGAACCAACTTACTAGGGCATCCTGTCATTCCCCCTAGGTGTGGTCAATTGGAAAGGCATAAGGTCCAAGTACACGTTAGAAGCAAAAATAATTAAATGCACATATTCAAATGTTTTGAGAATCAGAGTGACACATACCATGATACCCGGACTCATTACCTCATGGAGCAAGACCCATATCTGTTGCATGACCACGTCGATGTGATGGATGTTGTTGCTGCTGCTAACAAAGTGGAAGCACTGAAGAAGAAAAGGATGGGCCCTCCAGGGCCATGCTCAAGTCATTCCACGGGGATGCGTCCCCCAGGGTGGGGGTCGTGGGGGACGCGTCCCTCACGTCCCCGGGATGGGGGGACGTTTCCCCACGTCCCCTTTTTGGGGAGACGTGGGGGGACTTGGGGGGACGCGACTCCCCAAGGTGGGGGACGAGACTCCCCAAAAGGGGGACTCCTAGACGTCCCCCCTTGAAAAGCGGGACTTTTGGACGTCCCCCCCAAAAGGGGGACTCCTGGAAGTCCCCCCAAAAAAATTTTTGCCCAGTAAGACTTAAAAAAGAAAAAATTAAATTTAAAAAAACATTTTAAAAACAAATATATATAAAATTAATTTATGTTATTGTTGAGATTTATCATATTATCATTATTATTTTTATTTTTAAATTTTTTTTATATTATATATGTGACGTCCCCCATTTCTCAAAAATCCCTAAAATTTGGGGGTACTTCCACACGTCCCCCTTGTGCGTCTCCCCGCACCTGCGTCCCCCCGTCTCGGAGTCTTGGTGGAACATTGGTTTTGACACATGGCAATGATCCAAGAGGGGTCACTTTGCCTCTCAAGGTATAAATAGAACCCCTCCCTCACTCATTTCTTCACCATCTCTTGATCTATTGTTATGCTACTAGATTTTCGCCCCATCTCTCTCTCTCTTGTCCATCTTGCTTCCTCTTCACTTTGCTCTTGAGAGTGTTGAAACAACTTGTTGCTGCAAGACTCTCATTTTGGTTAATACAAAGGCTTTGGAGGATTTGAAGCAACAAAGAGTAGTCTTGTTACTTCATGCACATGAGGTGATGTTGTGTCTTATGCATTTTGTGTAGTATTGAGTAGATTTCTTGAGTAAAGTAGTTTACTTGGGTAGGTTAAGCAATAGTATTGTTGTTGACCTAAATATGTTGGGTGGCTAGTGATATAAAGTAGTTTATGTTGTTGGCTTATTCAACTTGTTATCTATTCTTGTACCTCACATTATGTTTCAAGATTGCAAGTTTACCTCTAGGGTTTTGTTGGGATAGCCTCAAGGAAGAGTCTACTCTCAAAGCCCACCTAAATTCCATTGTTTTCAGATCTGATTTTTCTGCTCATTCATTCCATATTTCAGTTTGCTAACAATCATAGATAGGTCACTTTAAATCAACTTTCATTTGGATATTTGTATGTGAAAAAATTATGTTTAAAAACAAAAAAACTTCTTGACTTTTGTGTGTTGCGCAGCATTTCCAGCAAGCAATAGCTTGTTGGTTTTTGTAGGTGCTTACCAGGTCTAAGGGTTATGCTGCCCACTTTCGGTCACACAACACTTCAAAGGCTCCTCCTTTGATTGCGTAACGAAACTCACCTTTATCCCACCTTTTTTCTAGCATTGTAGCAAGCCCCCGGGAAGTTCCCTTGAGGCTTGCATTCTTGTATCTAGTTTCATTCATTGTAAAGTTATTTTTGCCTACACCCTGGGTGAGAGATTGGCACGGCCAACCCCCCAAAATCGTGAGGCTAGGGTGTAGTTTTACTTTTCAACATTCTTTCAGTATTTTGCCCCACTTGTCATTAGGACAAGGTCGTGTGGCTAGGATTGCTTTAGTGATAGTTTAGCTTTTAGATTCCAACCCCCTTTGGCACAAAAAAGGAAGTCTTACCTCCACCTTGTGCCATTGAGAGTGGTTTGTTGTCTTTTTTGCTTTCCATTTCAAGTATTGTTTCATGGTTGCCTACACCTTGGATGAGTAGTTGGCAAAGCCAACCCCCAATATAGTATGGCTAGTTTAGTTATGTGCTTTTAATATGCTTATGCTCACATTTTAAAATCATCTAGAAGTAGATCTCACATAACTAGATCTTAGCTTAAGCCCATGGAGGCATAAATTTACTTTCATGCTTTAAGTCTTTCAAGCTTCACTTTCCTAGCACTCTATCTTAATGCAATACACATATGGCTAAGTGATGATGGTTTAAAGCAATCTTTTTCATATGCAAGTTCTTGTCCCTTTAAGCACTCATTTATTTTAAGCTTGCAAACACTTATGGATATGTGAATGGTGTAGAAGTAACTTTTTCATTTCAGCAAGTCATTATATGTTCTATATGTGATTTACATGCTTCAATCTTATGATTTAGAACACATCTTTTGGGCTGGATAAAGTTTCGGTTTTGGCATTATTTCACTGTTTTTAGGCAAGTAAAAGTCACCTAAACACCTAAAAATACTTAGTCCATAGGCATAATAACTTACTAGACTTAATAGGACACCTTAATTCACCATCTTCGCCATCTAAAACAGGGTTTGAGGAAGACAACAAAAGGTGCTAGGCCGAGGATGGTCTCACAACACGCGGTGTCCTTTCCGGGAGTACTCGGATCTTTAGGGTTGACCTGTGAAGCTAGGGTAGGCCTCGTTGCCTCACTTCTTGAGCATCCAACAACCATTTGGTAATTGGGGGAGGAGAATTTTGGGTTGACACTTAGCTAGGAGTAATTCAAAATTTAATAGTCTTTAAGTAACTCATTAATTCTCTAAGCATTTGGACATCATTTTCTTTATTAGTATATCTAATGGTAGTTATCTAAGCAATACTTGCAAGCACTCCTCACTTTTAATTTTACATGCAAGTCTATTTCTTTTTGCTTTGTGGATTAATCACCTAAGTGTCATATTTTGTATTTTGGAGCACTTAATTGTCCTAGGAAACGTGTTTGCTTGTCATAAGTAAATTATTGCATCTTGCATTGTTGCCTTTGCATCATAGGTTAGTCTTTTCCCCCAACCTTGTAACTAACTAAAACCAACTCCTAGAACATAACGTAAATCACATCTAGTAACTAGGGTCTACCCCCCTTAGCTTCCCTATGAGTAAGCCTAGAAGGAAGAGGTTCCAGTCAAAGTTATAGCGTGGGTTGTGAACCTAGGCATTGTGCCTCCAAGTACACACTAAGTGAGCTGGACTTTGCTCACGTTTGCAAGTGTGTATAAGGACAGCAACAAGGCCCATAACTTGTTAGAATATTGTGCTCGTTTTACCATAGACAATGCTACACCATTATCCACCATTATCACCCAACCATAGCCACAAAGCCACCCCCGAGCACCTTAACCTTCGCTGGATAGAATGATTTCGAGAAGCCACACTAGAACGAACAGATAAACCAAGAGAGCTCACCTTCTCCAAGGTAGCGCATAAGTAAGAGTAACACAAAGGCTGAACAAGAGTGTGTTGTACCACTGCAACTGTTGTTGCTCCTCTTCCAGACTTGCGCACTACTTCTACTGCTACTGCACTTCTAAGATATGCACACCAATTGAGTGAGTGTGTGTTTTTCCAAATGAGCTAAAGTGCCTTCTATGTATACTAATCTGGCCAGGTGAACAGGTGTCTCTTCAAGCAGGGTCGACCTGTCCTTTTCTACATATAATACTTCAATATTACTTATTTTGCTGAGTCGACTTGTCTTCCATGGTTTTCACACATCTGTTTAGGTCTTCTCTTGCTTCCGGAATATTCTATTCTATTCAAAGGTTTATCCATGGAGGTTAATACCTCCCACGGCTACCAAAACATCAACATCTTCTACCTCAAGAAACTTGAAACCGTCTATCCTATGTTTAGGATCAAAACCTTCATTAACTCCAACCACTAATCGTTGTTAGTGATAATATATATGATCATTAATGCCTTTGTAATCTTGCTTTGGGGATAATTAGTTTCATTTAGTTCTATTTGACTAATGAAACAAAATGTGGCATTGTTTGGGTAGTTAAAGACCCAAATCTATTCTTGTGTCAAGTTGTTATAAGATCCTACATCTGTGGATCTTGTCAAGTCGTATTTAGGGGAAAGTTGAGAGATTCTCTATATATGGTAACTGGTTAGCATTTATTCTATTATTACAGTCAAACAACTCCTACATAATGGAGCCCTCTTTAGTACTTGACATCACTAAAAGAATGTGACACAAGGATAAAGCCCCAATTGTAAGAGTGAATGCATGATAAACTATATAGAAATTTAGGGTGCACATTCATACAAAAGAAGAAGATGGTGGATAGAGAAAAAAAAGAAATAGAATTTTATTATAAAGGTTGGAACATCTCTCACACACATTTACATCATGTCTCACTACAATTTATGACACCCTTAACTGGTTATGGTGGTTTAACCACCTGACCACTAAGTCCAATATCTAATTCTACATTGTTCACATGTCACTAACATATATAGAGACCATTATACAAACATTTAGGACTCTTAAATAATATTGGAGTGTCAATATTCTAAAAAAATAGCAATCACTTGTTCCAATGCCATATTGATCACCATAACCCAGATAATGATTCAATTCATTTGAACTATGACAAATTCTTTTAAAGTGGAGGCCAAAGTAAAAATTCCATCCTTCAATAAAAAGACTTAGCAATTGACAGACTCACCGACAGACTACGAAAAATTACTTAGATGCACATGGTTATAAAAACCTACAAAGGATCATTTTCACCAAGTTGAAGATGACTGGAGCAGCCTTGCTATTGCAGGATAGTTTTATTGAATGAAAAAAACAACCAAGTCGACAATTATCATAAACTGGAATTCCAAAAGGTAATGATGTGCAAATTCTACTTGATGGGATGACTGAAGAAATAAAAGATCAAGTGGTAGTGCTTGAAGAAGAAAATTGGCCAATGCATGTGAAAATATAACGAAAAATTCCATGAGTACATTATAAAGTTGAGAGTATTAAATGATGAAGTGCAGATCATACTGAAATTCATGGGGGGACTCCACCAGACTCCACAACCCAATTCATAAACAACATGAATTTTTTCAACATGAATCAAATCCAACAAAAGTTGAGGAAAAAAGAGCCAATTGACTAGCCAAGACAAAACAACTCAAATAACCCTGATCAAAGCCCACTCCCATGTCATTCAAATTTTAAGGGAAGATTATGAAGAATGATTCAAACCAGTGGAAAGCTCTTGTTTTGGCTTTTCCAGTGATTGGCAATCACTTAGCCTGGAAGGTTGGAGAGGGTATTGTTATCGCGCAATTTGTACTTTCCCAAAGCCAAAGGCAAGTGGGTACTAAATTGGCGTAACAAGGAGGATATCCTATCACTGTCACCTTAATAAGACACCTCTTTCTATTTAGGAGTAGTACCTCAAGGGAGACGTCCCCAGTGACTTGGAGGTTTGAGAAGGCTAAGGAAAATGTATTAAGAAAGTCCCACCCCTCTCACAGGTCACTCGATCAAAAGTTCCAAGGATTTTAATGAGATGAAGCAAAATAATATTTAAGTTTACCCGCCCAGAACAAGACAACAAGAAAAGATGCTATTTGCAAGTACCATATGATGTTAGTGCTTCATAAACCATAGACTTTTGATAAAATAAACAAGCTGATATAAAAGCTGAAGCAATAGAAGTATTTATAACAACAATATATATTTAGCAACAACTACACAATTATGTTTCAATAATGCTTCAAAAATGACAAGAAATGATAGCATAAACTTGACAAAATGATAGTAATTGTTAGAAGCAATGACGATAATGTATTATCAGCTTTTAATCTTGCTTTTAAGATGAATTTGTTGTTGTTATAGATGGTTGTAGCAATCTTTTGCAACAACAGCAAATTAGTTAGTGAGTTAGTCTAATCCAAAGTTAGTAAGAGTTACTAAAAATCTTAAGGAAGAACGTTTAAGAGTTTGTTTGGTCAATCAATCACTTGCAAGGTGCGAACTAGTGCCTTTTAGGGTAATGGAGTCAAAGTTGCAGCGACAATTCTTAGAGGGAAAAAACAAATGATAATAGATGAGCTAAAGGAAAAGGGAAGATGATTGAGATGTTAGTAACCTAAGGCCTCAATATCTAAAACCCTAGAAGGAAAAGATGCTAGGAAGTAAGTAACCCTAGGCCCTAGCGATTTCCTTCTTCTTTAGATCAAACTTGAAATAAATGTATGAAGCTTAATGAAGCAATGATACTAGAGTGCTACTAAGGTAGGGCTCTAGTATATCCTTCAAGGGAGGTGTTCTTTAGCAAAATCAAGTAGGTGAAGAGTTATAAAGAAAAGGACAATAACATGTGCTTTCCTCCTAGGGTTTCACACTAGCATTTTCATAATCTTAGAAATGAACAAGTAAATGCACCATAACCATTCAAAATAAAGAGGGATTGCATATTTCTACTTACTTCATCAAGAATAATCTAGCCACAAACCCTAGTTGAAGACTTTCCACCATGAAAATTCAAAAATACACCAAAAGAAGCCTCCTCCAAGGGTTGTGCACCACTTAATTTCAGCCAATAAGCCTTAAAAGAGGCCGAATTTCAAACCTCACACTTGTGTGAGTGAAAGATGATGAATAAAAAGGAGAGTTTGATCTCTTATTTATACAATACAAATGACCTTTAATTACATTTTGGGTCAAAAAAGGCCGACATGGCCAGTTTACATCAATTATCCAGTTTTACATAAAATTGACAAATAAAACCCTAAATTCATCTTTTTAGGGTGACGTCATGCCCTTTCGAGAGTGACGTTGGCCTCCCTCCTGAAACACTAGGCCTCCAAAGTGAAACGTTGGGGCTCAAAACCCCTCAGGACGGCCACACGTGCCAACCAAATCCGTACTCATGCTGGATACCTCAACTGGATGACGTCAAGGTTCTAAATGATGACGTGAGGGGCCTTCAACGACCAACATTATGGTGGGAGGGCAAGAGGCCCCTAGGTCCAGGCCTGCCAAAGTGCCTCTAGTGGAATGTCCTCCCTTTTCTCTGGTGCAAGCCTCTGGTATCTCTCTTCCCTGGCTGGGGTTTCAACATCCATCTGGTGGGCTTTTAGCCCTATGGAGGTCTGAGCTAATCATCTCCCATATGTACCTGTCCATTGGGCATGGTCCTGCAACAACAACAAGTACGCCCTCCATGGGCTCATAAGTCACAGGGATCATAGCAATGTCAATCACATCTGATAATCAATTTACCCAAACATGTGCATAAAACCCCCCTTTTCCCAGACAAGTGCTCAAAGACGTTATGCTATTCTACAAGCCAGGTTTGGAGAGGGTTTCAGGATGTCCTATTGGGCTAATTCCTCTTAGACGTGGGGTGTTTCCAGGTGAAGACCAATCTAGGTCCTGTAAATGCATGAGATGGTGTGGGGGATGTTTGGGCAAGGGGTGCAGTGATAACAGGGAAATGTAGGTCTTACCTGTGGGTGTCTCTGTAGAGGGTGAACTGCACCTTGTCATGGATGCAAGTGTTTCCTGGCCCATTCAATGCCCTTTTACTCTTTGTCTTATTGCTTTTTCTTTCAAGAGAATAGTTGGAGGACGCTTCCCTGGCGTGGTGACCAGTAGTGACAACGATACCCACAAGCATTTCACGGAGATGAGAAGGTTGGTTTGTGACGAGACCCCCTTTCTCTTGGCTATGCCACCAAGAGCCACTACCCTGGCGTGGTGACCAGATGAATAGTACTGTCATACCACTACATGCCCATTGACCTAATAGGCTGGCTCGTGATGAGACCCCCTATCCACCAACTAGGTCTTGAGTTTTATTTTATTTTATGGGTCCCCCTCTTTCTTGCTGAGAAGCCTTTTATTGCTTTCTCGGGGATCCCTGGGCAAAGCATCTCAAGGTTTGATCTTGGCTTTTAACTTTTTCCAGCTACTTTTACCCTCTGGGCCTTTAACCCCTTCTTCCCACAAGGCAAGGTACAACCCTTACTAGCTTGGCAAACCCAATGCCTGAACCAATGTAGTGTTGAAATTCTGAGGTCCTATGAGGCTGCCATCTAAGGTCTGTCCTTGACCTTAGGATGGCTCTAAGTTTCAACTGTTTGCTGTCCTCTTTCTGCTGTTTTAGGACAGCAAGCCGTCATGTACTTGCTGCTCAATATTTTATAGGTTAAGTGCTCATTTAAGGTGCCCTTGCAAGTGTTTTCTTGTTACAATGTTAGCACATGCAATAATACTTAAAACACATAACACTACCTCTAGATCTTGAAACTCTAAAATGCCTTGTTCTACACTTCTAAACATGCAAAATTTGTACAGGTATTTTTGGTCAATGACCACTGGATAAAAACCCACAGGGAAAAGCAGTTTAGGATATCTGTCCTATATAATGTGATTAAAAGCGAGATACAACATGTAATGCAATGGAACCTGTATACATAGCAAAGCTCCTCCAGAGACTTGCATGGGATCGGAGAAGAAGAGATTAAAAGCAGGTGAATTAAGCCCTCCCAAGTTGCCCTCACAGGCGGTAGGGTGCCCAAGCTCTGAAGTCGATGAAGAAACCCCTCCCACCGGGAATGTCCTCTCACGATGCTGCCTCTCCCACTTTGCAAGCTGGCCAATTTGAAAACCTCAGCAGTTGCTACCGAGGTAGTTGCCGGAGTCATCTCAATCATAAGCCCCATCATTGCCGTCGACCACAAAAATGGCTAGGCCGAAAGGTAAATCTCTCACCATGAAAGTGTTCGCCCTCCTCCTAGCCTCCTCTGCTTGATGGACCTCTCGGATCACGACCAAGAGCATACTCACAGTGAGCAAGCTGAAGGAATAATGGTCATCCCTCACTCCTCGAGATCGCCCTCCTCCATGCAAATGCTCCTGAGCAGAAGATGATGAGTGTGGCTCCATGGATAAGCTCACCATGCATCCACCAAGCTCTCCAGACTACAGGCTGAAAGCTCCAAGGGTTTTGACTCAAACCCTCATGAAGTGCAAACCCTCTCCTCTCAAGATAATTAGCCCACCTCCTTCTCTTCCTCAAAAGTCTCAAGTGAAGAATTAGTCTCCAAATGCACTTTTCCCCCCTTTTGGTCTCCTCATCTCAGCCCTAAAAAGATCAATGGCCTAGATTAGATCTAGCCATGTCTAATCAATGGATGAGATCTGCTCAAATCTCACTAAGGAAACCCACTGTAGTCACTTTATCTATTAACTCACTTACATTTGTGAATTAATTGTCACTTTATCATAAAGGTGACATATTTCACTTTGACTTAAAACTCCTAAGTCAAAATTAGAAGTAGAATCATAAAGTAAAGTATGAGAATTAAAAGTCTTCAATCATAAAGTAAAGTATGAGGGTAAAAGTCTTCCCCCTTTGTGCTTAGAGACTCATAAGCACATGGGGACCACTTTCCAAGGTATCCAAATCTCAACATGTAGGGGATAGATGAGAGGGAAGATGATGAAAAGTGATAAGTATGGAAGGAATGGGCGATGACCTTTCATAAACCCACCTAGTGGAAACTCATCCCTAAGGGAGCCAACTTGCTAGGGCACTCTGTCACCCCCCCCCCGCGCAGATATGTACAAGTTAAAAGGAATAATGTCCAAGCAAACGTCATGAAGCAAAAGAGAATTAAATGCACATATTCAAATGCTTTGAGAATCATAGTGACACATACCATAATACTCGGACTCATTACCTCATGGAGCAAGACCCACTGCTACTCTAGAACCAGTCTGATGGGATGGATGTTGTTGCTGCTGACATAATGGAGGCGCTGAAGAAGAAAGGATGGGCCTTCCAGGGCCAAGCTCAAGTCAATGTGGCTCTCAGTACTCCATGTCTAGGACCTGTGGGCCTCGAGACATAATCTCCTTAGTTATCCCTAGGATAGGGGATAACACCTGGCTCCAACTCGAGGACATGTGCTCACCGTACAGTGCATGAGAACCTCAACATCTCTGGCATGACCTGTGTCTTGCTAGATCTCAACAAAAATGATCAGTAATCTCTTGAAGTGGTGATTTCACCCCTGGCTCGTATATGATAGAATGAAATGAAAGCAATCATATATACAGATGGAAATGAAATTACAACTACACTACTCTAACATGATATGCAAATGGTATATATAATGAATGCAAATGCCTACCTACTTACCTCTACTTACCTGTTGGTTGAATACTAGGTGTAGTCAAATAGCCAGTGAAACCATCCTAGCAATGTCTCATAATACCTGCCTCTGTGCTTCAACATAAACCAAAACAATGATAAGTCAAGCACAAAAATATCACGAGTTAGAAAATGTATTATATCATCGGAAATCGTGAAATCTAGCTCATGGAGGTGGGAGGGAGGGACAAAATCATGCCAATTCACACCTTTAGGAAAGTGCTCAATCCATCTCAGAAAGGGATCGTGAAAAATCAAAGGTTCAATAGACTGACTCAAAGAGTCTGAAGGTTGGCTACCTTGGATGTCTTCACAATTTGAAGTCTGGGAAGGAACTAGCAAGAACCTACGGGATGACTGACAATTTCTTAAGGGAAGGATTGAAGATTGAGATAACAAATTTCTTCTTGAGGTATTCAACCTACACTTGAATTCTAAAAGTAAGCTTTGCCTCAGAGAAAGCTTAAGACAAAGGGCATGCTTTCCAACTACACCTTTAATGACACAACGAGAATAAATAGTCAAAGGGAGATGGAAGACATTGTCATAAGGATCCTTCTCTGTGCAAGCAATGTCCTCGCCTTTATCAATATCTGAGCACAGCAGTGGTTGATAATCTTTTTCATGGAATAAATCCAAGTGCTCAAAGGAATATTCGTCAAAATCCTCAAGGTATGACCAAAAAGCATTAGGAGAACATAGCAGCAAGTCATCCTTGGGTGTCTGAAAAAAGTTTGTAATCATATCATCTCCTTGCTGCCAAATGTCAAAACTATTAGTAACCTCATATGACAGTTGTAAAGGCATTTTTTGGAAATGGCCCTCAATGTCGTAAATGGGATCCCCATCATATCCAATCACATCCCATTTACGCTTTTCGACATGTATGAATTCATCAATATTATCAACCTAGTCATCAACTTTATCATAAAATGAAGGGCTCAAAACATCCAAGGGCTCCTCTAACACTTCTTCACTTTCCAAATCATAAAATAAAGCATCATCAACATCTTGAAAAGGGAAACAACTTACCGTGTTTACTTCTTCTTGTGCAAGAGCTTCAAGGATTTGGATGACCTCATCAAATGGAAGAGTGGGCATCATTGTCTCGGCCTCATGATTTGCCTCTACATCTTCAACTTTACAACAAGGAGGATCTATCTTGCCCAAGCGTTCCGCTTCTTCTTCCCTTTCTGAATTATAGAACAAGGTATCATCAAAAACTTGAAAAGGAAAGTGACTAACCTCATCCTTTTATTCTTGTGCAGGGGGAATAGGCTCTTGAATGGCTTCATCAGAGGGAGGAACATACATCAATACTTCATCATCGTGTTTGATATTTTCAGGCTCTTGCTCTTCAACCATGTCTTCATTATCCTCTGTAGAAGTATGAGTAATTTCTTTCTCTTCCTCATGGGATTGGAAATCCTCACTAAGACCTTTCTCCTCACCCCTTTGTTGATCAATTTTCCTTTTCCCTTCTTTCTTGGAAGTTATTAGTAAAGGTTTTAAGGGAAACTAATCTCTCCAAACCAAGAGCATCTGGAGTAAAGAGGTGTCCTTTCTTGGACAAAGAGATATTTGCCTCGATATCAATAGCCATGTTATGAGCTTCATGGAGCGTTTTTGAGCCCTTTTTACTGAGGGGAAACCCTAAATGCACTAAGAGTGCATTGGTATAGAGATAAACGAGGTACTTGTCTCCGGGATGATGGCTTCTAGGAATTTGATCTAGCAAGTTTTCAAACCTATCCTGGAATTCCCTAATAGTCTCCTTCTTAGTTTGTTTTATATGCTTGAGTCTGTTTAGTAGCATTTGGATATCTTCCAACTTAATACCCCATCTCTTGAGAACGGTTTCTTCCAATTGGTCCATAGACGTGATGCTAGCATCAAGGAGGTTGTCATACCATTTCTTAGCATTGCCATGAAGAGTGGCAGAGTAGAGTTTCATTGCCAAATCTTCAGCGTCATCACTGATAGGGTGGAGTTGAAAGAAAGCCCAAAAATCACCCATGTGATAGTTGGCTCTAACCCCATCACTACCAATGAATCCAGGGAGCCATTTTTCATACCTCGGGGGCATTTGTCGAGGGTATCCTGGGATTTTACTCATGTCTAAGGGTTTAAAATTTCTCGAGTCCCATTGGGAAGCCATGGATGGCTTTGTCATTAGTGGAGTCGCCAGATAATCCTTCTAGGGATCATCAAAGAGAAAAGAAGGAATCACCCTCAGTGGAGTCGCCAGGTAAGATTTGTAAAATAAAGGATTTTGAAGAAAGGTTTGCCGAAAAGTGTCGTCTTTGAGGATAATTGACTCAGTGTTCCCTGACAACGGCGGCAAAATGTTATCGCGCAATTTGTACTTGCCCAAAGCCAAAGGAAAGTGGGTACTAAATTGGCGTAACAAGGAGGATATCCTATCACTGCCACCTTAATAAGACACCTCTTTCTACTTAGGAGTAGTACCCCAGGGGAGATGTCCCCAGTGACCTGGGGGTTTGAGAAGGCTAAGGAAAAAGTATTAAGAAAGTCCCACCCCTCTCACAAGTCACTCTGATCAAAAGTTCCAAGGGTTTTAATGAGATGAAGAAAAATAATATTTAAGTGTACCTGCCCAGAACAAGACAACAAGAAAATATGCTATTTGCAAGTACCATATGATGTTAGTGCTTCATAAAACCATAGACTTTTGATAAAATGAACAAGCTGATATAAAAACTGAAGCAATAGAAGTATTTATAACAGCAATATATATTTAGCAACAGCTACACAATTATGTCTCAATAATGCTTCAAAAACGACAAGAAATGATAGCATAAACTTGAAAAAATGATAGTAATTGTCAGAAGCAATGATGGCAATGTATTATCACCTTTTAATCTTGTTTTTAAGATGAATTTGGTGTTGTTATAGATGGTTGTAGCAATCTTTGGCAACAACAACAAATTAGTTAGTGAGTTAGTCTAATCCAAAGTTAGTAAGAGTTAGTAAAAATCTTAAGGAAGAACGTTTAAGAGTTTGTTTGGTCAATCAATCATTTGCAAGGTGTGAACTAGTGTCTTTTAGGGTAATGGAGTCAAAGTTGTAGCGACAATTCTTAGAGGGAAACAACAGATGATAATAGATGAGCTAAAGGAAAAGGGAAGATGATTGAGGTGTTAGTAACCTAAGGCCTCAATATCTAAAACACTAGAAGGAAAAGATGCTAGGAAGTAGGTAACCCTAGGCCTTAGCGATTTCCTTCTTCTTTAGATCAAACTTGAAATAAATGTATGAAGCTTAATGAAGCAATGATACTAGAGTGCTACTAAGGTAGGTCTCTAGTATATCCTTCACGGAAGGTGTTCTCTAGCAAAATCAAGTAGGTGAAGAGTTATAAAGAAAAGGACAATAACATGTGCTTTTTTCCTAGGGTTTCACACTAGCAATTTCATAATCTTAGAAATGAACAAGTAAATGCACCATAACCATTCAAAATAAAGAAGGATTGCAGATTTCTACTTACTTCATCCAGAATAATCTAGCCACAAACCCTAGTTGAAGACTTTCCACCATGAAAATGAAAAAATACACCAAAAGAAGCCTCCTCCAAGGTTGCGCACCACTTAATTTCAGCCAATAAGCCTTAAAAGAGGACACATTTCAGACCTCACACTTGTGTGAGTGAAAGATGATGAATAAAAATGAGAGTTTGATCTCTTATTTATACAATACAAATGACCTTTAATTACATTTTAGGTCAAAAAAGGTCGACATGGCCAGTTTACATCAAAAATCCAGTTTTACATAAAATTGACAAATAAAACCCTAAATTCATCTTTTTAGGGTGACATCATGCCCCTTCTAGGGTGGCGTTGGCCTCCCTCCTGGAACGCTAGGCTTCCAAAGTGAAACGTTGGGGCTCAAAACCCCTCAAGACTGCCACACGTGCCAAACAAAGTCGTCCTCATGCTGGATACCTCAACTGGATGACGACAAGGCTCTAAATGATGACGTCAGGGGCCTTCAATGACCAATGTCATGGTTGGAGGGAAAGACCCCCCTAAGTCCAGGCCTGCCAAAGTACCTCTGGTGGAACGTCCTCCCTTTTCTATGGTGCAAGCCTCCGGTATCTCTCTGCCCCTGGCTAGGGTTTCAGCATCAATCTAGTGGGCTTTCAGTCCTATGGAGGTTCGAGCTAATCATCTCCCATATGTACCGGTCCGTTGGGCATGGTCCTGCAACAACAACAAGTACGCCCTCCGTGGGCTCATAAGTCACAGGGATCATAGCAATGTCAATCACATCTGATAATCAATTTACCCAAACATGTGCATAAAACCCCCCTTTTCCTAGACAAGTGCTCAAAGACGTTATGCTAGTCTACAAGCCAGGTTTGGAAAGGGTTTCAGGACGTCCTATTGGGCTAATTCCTCTTAGGCGTGGGGTGTTTCCAGCTGAAGACCAATCTAGGTCATGTAAATGCATGAGATGGCGTGGGGGATGTTTGGGCAAGGGGTGCATTGATAACAGGGAAATGTAGGTCTTACCTGTGGGTGCCTCTATAGAGGGTGAGCTGCACCTTGTCATGGATGCAAATGTTTCCTAGCCCATTCAATGCCTTTTTACTCTTTGTTTTATTTCTTTTTCTTTCAAGAGAATAGCTGGAAGACATTGCCCTGGCGTGGTGACCAGTGGTGACAGCGTTACCCACAAGCATTTCACAGAGATGAGAAGGTTGGATCGTGATGAGACCCCCTTTCTCTTGGCTATGCCACCAAGAGCCACTACCCTGGTGTGGTGACCAGATGAATAGTAGTGTCATACCGCTACATGCCCATGGACCTAATAGGCTAGCTCGTGATGAGACCCCCTATCCACCAACTAGGTCTTGAATTTTATTTTATTTTATGGGTCCCCCCTTTTCTTGCTGAAAAGCCTTTTATTGCTTTCTCGAGGATCACTGGGCAAAGAATCTCAATGTTTGATCTTGGATTTTAACTTTTGCCAGCTACTTTTACCCTCTGGGCCTTTAGCCCCTTCTTCCCAGAAGGCAAGGTACAACCCTTACTAGCTTGGCAAACATAATGCCCAAACCAATGTAGGGGATAGATGAGAGGGAAGATGATGAAAAGTGATAAGTATGGAAGGAATGGACGATGACCTTTCATAAACCCACCCAGTGGCAACTCATCTCTAAGGGAACCAACTTGCTAGGGCACTCTGTCACCCCCCCTAGGTATGGACAAGTTAAAAGGCATAATGTCCAAGCAAACGTCATGAAGCAAAAGAGAATTAAATGCAAATATTCAAATGCTTTGAGAATCAGAGTGACACATACCATGATACCTAGACTCATTACCTCATGGAGCAAGACCCACTGTTACTGCAGAACCAGGCCAATGGGATGGATGTTGTTGTTGCTGACAGAATGGAGGTGTTGTAGAAGAAAGGATGGGCCCTCTAGGGCCAAGCTCAAGTCAATGTGGCTCTCGGTACTCCATGTCTAGGACTTGTGGGCCTCGAGACAATCTCCTTAGTTATCCCTAGGATAGGGGATAACAGGTACTCAAGTCAGATTGGGAGTGGATGCCATTCTGGGGGTTGAAAGGTAGGTCTGGCCTGAAGAAATGATTGCAGATTTTCAGGACAGGCTATTATGTACACTTGCTCAAATACAAGATCTAAACTCTATTGATATTTGGTCTCAAGGGTGGTTGCAGGATCAAGCAGTGGAGTTATAAGGACCCTGAGCAACAATATCTCAGTCTTATAAGGTCAAACTAAAGAGGGTGCATATCAGATTAAGAGAAGATCCCGACTCACTAGAATGGGATTACAATAAATCGAGTGGGCGACTTGGCTATAAATCCTTGTTTATCCCAGACGCTAAAGGTCCAGTTTGGTGGTGGAAGTATCTCTGAAAGTGGAAGGCTCCCAAGAAGACAAAAAAGTTCACGTCGTTTCCATTGAAAGGTAAGGTATTGACTAGGAAGAATATCCAAAATAGGGGTCGTCAAGGACCATGTATTTGTCTTTTATGTGGGGTGGCTGAGAAAAAAAATTCACATTTTTTAATTCACTGTTCATATGCTCAGCAGGTTTGGAAGGAGGTTGAAGCTCTTACAGGTGTACCAAATGTATGGAGTGTCATTTCAATTGATGAATACTTGAAAAAATGGTTTGAAAAAGAGGAATTGAAAGATTTAAGACCCTTGCCATGTGTCATATGCTGGGTGATCTGGCAAGCGAGGAATAATATCATATTTGAGTCAAATATATGTTGATGATATTGTAGCTTCGAGAGGTATTCCCACTAGAGGCCAAGGGTGTCGTGCATGTGGGAATCTTCGTTGGCACCAGATTAGCCTTTTGTTTCAGTGAAATCGGCCTTGGGATGAGGCTAAGGCCTCATGGGTAAGTTGATGGGCTTTGTGGGCTTGTGTAGGGGTTTCACACCCACAAAGAAGAATAGAATATTCTAATTGATTGTTGAGTTTAGAAGGGGTGCCTAAACTAACTCATTGGATTTGTATATAAAGAAGAGAGGTCATTGTGACATTTGATCATTGTGCATAATGGAGTTAGCATAAGTGAGTGCACCTGTTCTAGGAGCTTGGAAATTTCAGAAAAGGAAATTCTTCATTGTGGCAAATCCGGCCTAGGGTTTGGAGGAGAATTTTTTGTTTCTGTCACAACCAAGGAATGCTTATTTTCCAGCAAAGGAGGACACACGTGTGAGAGAGGAGAGGCAGTAGGCCGCATGTGTGAGGGAGGTGAGGCGAGGTAGTAGGTCGCACGTGTGAGCAAAAAACTGTATGGACAGGTTGTACATAGGTTTGCATGTGTGAGCAGGAAGTTACAACAGATCCGCACGTATGGAGTGGCAAAACAGTTCGCACGTGCAAGTGTCTTGGGAAGGTACAACAGTCCGTACTGCTAACATCAACAAGTGTACAGGTGGAAGCTAGCAGATTTGCAGGCAAAGGTGATTTCTGGGTATTTTGTTGAGGTTGTATTTCGCTGATTTTTTAGGTTATTGAGAGGACAAGGTTGTCCTCAGATTTGATAAAATGTATTGGTTGGGAGGGTTGGTTTTGCTCTCAGAATTTCTGAATTTGACAAGGTTATAAAACAAGAATTTTGTGTCTCTCGTGTATTGATGATTCATCTCTGATCTTGTTGTTTCCACTGCATATAATTTCAAACAATAATTTTTAGTGTAAAATTGTTTAGTGATAACAGCTAGGGTTTTATTGTTAGCTCACTACGAATCAATTTTCAGATCTGAAAATCTGTCACATAAGGTTGCATGTGAAAATTGACATGGTATCAGAGCTTGGGATCTAAAGAGAAGGGGATCATCTTGAGATACATCTTTGGTTACAACACTGGAAGAGTGTTGTTCTTGTTCGTGTTTCGGACAGGTCACCATGGTGAACACATTGAAGATTGAGGACAGGCTGGAAGGGACAACCTGTTAGAATATGAATGGATGTGCTCGTTTTACCATCGACAATATCACTATTGTCACCCAACCATAGGCCGAAGCCACCCTTCGAGCACCTTAACCTTGACTGAGCATCATTCCGGAAGCAAACCCTAAGCAAGATAGCCAAACAAAGGGTAGCGCACCTTTCCCCAAGGATAGCGCATCAAACAAGAGTTGATCAGATAGTCCAAACCCTAACCAAGAGATAGTCCAAGCCAAAGCGTAATCTGCTAGCTGCAGCAACTGCAACGGCAACTCTCCTTCAAACTTGCACACAATCTGGGCAACTGTAGTGCGCACAAGTGTTGCTCTGCAATTCTGAGAATACCTGCCAGAATGAAGATTGGCCTCATGTATTAATACTAGTTCTGGCTAACTACCTGGGCCGACTTCTCATTCTGGGTATTTGTCTGTTCAGTATATATTATTTCTTCTGGCCAACTTCTTCTCTTGGAGGCTAATAACCTAATACAAATTATCCTCTTGAGTCAACATGTCTTCTAGGGTTATTAGCCAACTCATTAGGGTTTATTCTTGCTTCCCGAAATATTCTATTCTTGTCAGGTTTACACGTGGAGGTAAATACCTCCCGCAGCTACCATAATATCAACACTCCCTCCTAGCTAGTGAGGTATTACAGGTAATGGTCTTGAGCACAAACATACCATTCACTCGGTAGCATCAACATAGTTGTATAGACTATGAATGTCATCAGCTGCATCATCTCTCGAAACCATACTCCATCTGAGTAATCAGACATGATGCTGGATAAGTCACTCACTCCATAGAGTGACACAAGAACCATTCTTCTAATCCGGACCTATGTCTTAGAAGAATAAATGTCCTGGACCATTTTTCGTCTGGAAAATCTATGTCCATTGATCATCCATCTAGCTGATAATCATTTCCAACACTGTTGATAGTCTTC
>SNQJ01S0044511.1:68184-92158 GCA_010110895.2 Picea sitchensis | reverse complement strand
TAAAATTGTTTAAGCTTATAAACAACTGATTCACCCCCCCTCTCAGTTGTTTTAGTATTTCCAACAATATGATGGGATGAATAATAAAAACATTGATACTAATAAAGATGAAGAGGATTTTAAGGACCATATCCATGAATTGTTGTTTACTTACTCTAACAATCCATTCATCTTTGCAATCACAAGGTGTTCAAGTGGAGAAACTCTCATTAATTCAACTACAATTTATAACAATGGAAATTTATTTGGAAATATGGTGTTTGAAGGTCAATATTGTCATTCCATTGGTTGCTTCTCTGTATGGAATGGGAGAGAGCACTAGGACCATATTTCATCTCAACAAGAATGAGAGATATATGCTCTGGAATATAGACATCAATAGTGTGAATATATATGTGGATCAATATGGGTATCATCCATTTTATTTGGATGTGAGAGAAGGCGGTGTTGCTCACGAGGTTATGCTGCTGAATATAAATGGAATGTATGTTTAGTATGGGTGATCCTACTTGACATAGAAAAATTGGGGGAGTCTTGAATTTTTTATTTTTTCTCAGATCCTTCTCTATTTTCTATTGTTTGTCAATACACAGATCTCATTGGTCGTCCTGATCTAATGCCATAATGGTTTTCCTGGTATTTTCTCATACTTCTCTTGTGAATTTTGTACATTTATGTGATTTTTTGCTTGTTTATTTATGAAAAAAGGCA
Source organism: Picea sitchensis (assembly GCA_010110895.2). Lineage (NCBI taxonomy): Eukaryota > Viridiplantae > Streptophyta > Pinopsida > Pinales > Pinaceae > Picea > Picea sitchensis. Next base: position 91,447 of record SNQJ01S0044511.1, on the reverse strand, counting down.
ATTAGTAGTCCTACTCCATGCTTATGGAGAATTGTGTTTTCTTGGTTTTTTTATTTTAATTTGGTGTTGGCAATGTTCAAAGCCAAAAGTTAACTCCATGCTTATTAGGCACCCACATTCTTGGGAGGACTGGGGCACTCTCCAAATCACCTTTCTAAAAAGGATCCAACACATCTGCCTAGGGGTAAATGGTTAAATCTCACAGTCAAAGAACTCATCGATTCCATCCTTCATTTTCTGGATTCTATTAAAGGAACTCTTCTATCTTGTTTTTTCATGGTAAAAGTATCTCATTATCTTTTATCTTTTAATTAGTAGAAGATGAAAAACTCTTTCCTCTATCCTTCATGGATGTATTGTGTGTTCACTAATGTCAACATCCAATTAGACCATGAAATATTCTTTTTGTTTCACTAGTTTTCTACTATTACATTATAACATACAATCATGTTCACCCACTCCACAAGCTTCCCCTCATCATAGGGACAGAGTATCCTTTAGGATAGGGATAGGTAAGGCCCTAATTCAGAGTTCAGGTAAGGTTCTAAAAGGAAGTAAGGTCCCTGTCTAGAAGAGAAAGGTCTTACCTGAGCTCTATTGTTCCAGAATTTTGGGATCGCCTCCATTCTTTCACTATAGATAAATCATAGCAAGATAAAGTAAGTTTTAGTACCTCTGGAATCTTACTCTGTCCCTTGATGAGAGGAAGTTTGCAGAGTATATAGGATTGATTTGTTGGAAGAATTCCAATGTGTTTGGCATCCTATTGGGAATGGAAGCTTTTCCCAATTGGATTTTCCCCTATTTTATCACTTCCAGTGGTGGAGATCTTCACTTCATCCATCTGAGTGTTGTATGTGGAGGTGGAGGTATCCAATTCTATCGTACTATGATTTATTTTATTAGGATGGTGCCAATATGATGCTAAATTACAACAACTACCCTATTCTAATAGCAATATGGATCAATATAGGTTATACTTTCTTATATTTACAACATCTAAATTTTGTCACTAATCAGGAAAATAACTCCGACAAGTAGACACTAGTAATTTTCCTCTCAACTTTTGTAGCCTAATGATAGAGCTAGGTGCTCCACTAGCTTCAATTGGGAAAAGCTACAAAAAAGATCCTAGATTTAAGGCCACTCTGTATATTAGGACCATCTATTTAAATAGAAATTTTAACTACTGAGATTTTCTTTGAGATCTAGAAGCCTTTTCCCCTTCTGCAATTTCAAAGAAACAAAATCTAGTTTTATAGGTTAACTTCCAGGTAATTAAAAGTGTTCCCTAGGTCACCAAGAATCCTTTCTTAAAAAGGTAGAAAGGTGGCCAGTGCCTATTCTTTAGGCCATGGTGGAATATGGACACCTAATAAGTGGGGACATGCTTCACAAACTTTAAATTGAAATTAATTTATTTTCTGATTAGATTGTAGAATAAACCCCAAAATGACCTGGATAAATGATTGATTGGATAGAATCCTTACCAAACTGTCACTTCACATTTTTAGGGAAGACAATGGAAAGCTGCAATAGAAACAAGCTCACATTTTCATGAATATATTTCTATGTTTCTATTGTTTTTGACACAAGAAAATTCTACTCTACTTATATTAGATGGGGGCTTCACTTATGATTAGACCCTCCCGTGGATGATTTGTATCACTAGACTATAAAAAGGCAGCTAGGAAGAAATTTTAGCCCCTAGAAAGTTGTTGAAATTGATCACATAAACATAATTATTTTTACATTAATAAAGATTGGAGAAAAAAAGGCACATAGTGTATAAAAATTCATCAAAATACTTGAGAGCATGAACACATTAGGCTACTTAAATGTGTCTTGTGCAACTGAAAATATGCGAAAGGGGGCCACACAATTGTTTCTTTAGCCAACAGATGGGAAGAAGTGTAAACTTCCTCTTAAAATTAGTGTATCATAATTCAGGAATTTTTAGAGCTCCAATCTAGTGTGTATTGAGGAGGATAGATGAGTTCTTACATGTGCTTGGGAGACACCAATAACAAAAATATGGTAAAAATGTATATGAAATTGTTAGCTGGTAAGAAATGGTTAACATGAATAAACTTTGGATGATTCAATGATCCAATGTTCATTTTTTTACTTCTTCTTTTCATGAATTTCTATGCTTTTTTATAAACTTTAATAGAAGGGAAGTCTTGACTCTTTTTTAATCTATAAAATCAATTCCTTGAAAAAGAAAATTAGGTAAACCATTTCATTTTTTATCATCGATTTACAAGATTATCAATGACAGTTTAGTTTAATACTTTGACTTGGTAGCAATAACTTTGAACATTTGATCACATTCCCATTCATTTATTCTCTTAACCACATCCTTCGAGCTCTTTACATGGACTTTTGAATCAGTTTTAATAAACGAGTCAGGATATGACTTTGTATTTGTAGTCTTGTTAATTTATATAATTGGATTGGATTGCACAAGATTTCATCAATGAAGGTATGGATATAAAAACATTCTAATCATTGAATTGGTTGTAGACGGATATGCAGCATCTAAATTTCCTCTAGAAATGATTTGGACAAACATTGATTATATGGATTACTTCAAGGATTTTACTCTAGATCCTGTGAATTTCCTTGAGATAGAAATGCAAATATTTGTTGAACGAATCCATGCTAATGGGAAGAAATATGTTCTCATTATTGACCCAGGTAAGGAGAAATTCATTATTATCATAGAATGGGAGAAAAATAACATAGAGAAAGGAATAAGAACTGAATTGTGCCATATTAGTATATTATGAACATACAAATAATTTTCTTAATTGTGCAGGAATAATCTTAAATGAAACATACAAGAATTTTCAGAGGGATAAAAGATGAAATTTTTGTTAAATGAGGAGGTGTGCCATATTTTGCATAAGTGTGGCTAGGCCTAATACATATTTTTTTTGGACAACTCAATCCCAATACATAGTTTTTTTGGATAAAAAAAATCTCTGAGTTTCATGAGACAATTGCATTGAATGGCCTTTGGCTTGATATGAATGAAGTTTCCAACTTCTGTAGTGGGATCACATGTTCCTTGTCGAAGGAAGGGGATTTCCATGCACAGACATATTGTTTCTTAGTTTTGTAGAAATGACAACACCACCAAATGGGATGATCCCCCTTACAAAATCAATGCTTCTGGAATAAAAAGACCATTGGGTATCAAAACCATGATTACTAGTGTAGTTCACTATGATGATATCTTGGAGTACAATGCTCATAATCTATATGGGATATCAAAGGCTATCATATGCCATTCATACTAACCCATTCTACCTTTTCTGGATTAGGGTCCCATACTGCACATTAGATAGGAGACAATGTTGAAACATGGAATGATCTCTTGTACTCCATACGTACAATGTTCAGCTTTGGATTGTTTGGATTCCCAATGGTAGGTGATGATATTTGTGGATATTCACAAGACACAACCGAAGACATTTGCAATAGGTGGATTCAACTAGGTTCCTTTTATCATTTTTCTAGAGATCACTCGATCAAAGGATCAAAGAGCCAAGAGATTTACTTATGGGATTCAGTCACAAGGTCTGTAAATAAAGTGTTAGGTATGAGATACAAACTTCTTCCTTATATCTACACATTGTCTTTTGAAGCTCACACTAAAAAGTAAAGTGAAATTTTATCTTGGGTTTATCCTTGAAGAATATTAATGATGGTGTATTTACAACAATACTTACAGTAGGTCCAGTGAGTTAAAGGAAAGAAGTAATTTGAAAATATAGCAGATTGACAGTGAAATTTCATAAACAACATTCAAAATACATGTGGAGGGGGCTATATAATTACCACTGTAATTGACCTGGATTGGACTTGACTTGCCTAAAAATTGGAAAAAGTTAGAAAACTCAAAAGGTCAATTTGATCGAGGCACAACCTTCCAATAACTAATTTCCAACCAGGACTACAAAACTTGCAAGCAGTGAAAATTGTTGAGGTGCACAATGCAAAGGGAGCCCAAATTTGAGCCATCTACAGTTGCTAAAAGTCAAGGACATATAATACAAGCAATTCTCTACAGCCATGGCTACCAAGCATAACCCTAAGTGAATAACTATTATTCAAGCTACCAAAAATATCACTGGAAAGCCAAAAATGGCTCATCAGTATGTTGACCATTATAACATCGGCTTCCAAGCCTATGAGAACATGATGACTACTGAGCATAAGAAAGCAATGCAGATGACCCAGAATATACAATGGCAAGGAAGGCAATGAAAGGAAAAATAAATGAAAATCTTTTGCTAAGTGAGAATGGCCAGCAACTAGTAAGTAGGCATTGTGAGTGACTCCTTTCTTGCAGTGGAAAAAGAGGAAACTGTAAAAGAAGCTACAAATGGAATAGAAACATACAAGAAACCTTCAAGCAAAAGTAACTAGAAAAAGATATGGTATTACAGGTAAATCTAGCTACAATGTAGTTTGTCTTGATTGGCCAAAAACTGAATGGAATTGATTCAGCCAACACAGACAATCAACTTATTCAACAATTTATTTATTTTTTGTGGGCCAATGTTGATCACAAAAAGGCCTCCACCATGTGCAAAGGGAGTTTTGATGCATTCCCAAGGTCTTTCGGAATATTGGTGTCTTTGAAAGTTTTATGTTAAGCTTCAGAGAGAAACACTACACCCAATGAGTTTATCATAGCAACTTGATTTCCTTTATATCAAAATTTGAGCCACATAGTGAGTTGTGTGGGAAAATGTGGGAAAGAATTAGAATTTCATGACTTGCTAGTTACCCCAACACTCATCAAAATTCAAGGATCCTTCATGCTTCAAATTATTTGAAAGGCCTGGGAGGATTATAAACTATTTCTCAAATGGAATGGGGAGTAAATCTACTTTGGCATTTATTTTAGCAACCAATATTTATGGTGGACACCATGCTAGCATGGAGTGTTCAAATCCTTGGGAGATATACCATCATATAATGATATAAGACTTTTATAAGAATGGAATTAGAACCATAAATGACCTATATGGAACCCCAAGGAGGGTTAACATTAAACAATTTGTTAAACTCTCTAAATGTAATAGGCTGGTCATTAAAGAAAAATCCCAGGGATATTCCAGACAGTCTTCACTTTAAGATGGACATAATTTCCACAAGCAATTGGTAGAAGGACTAGGTATGGAACTACCTCTTTCACCATAATACACGTCTATGATTATAGTTGGATTATCAGAGAAGCTAACATAGAAACTAATCTCAGCAAATCCTTGAGCTTAAAATCAAAGTTCTCATCCTAGAATGTCTCTTGAACTGCACTATGATTTTAAGGTCAATAATTGTCAAAGCATAGAATGTCTCTTGAATGAAAACTAATTGTGTCACTAACATTAGTTGGGGCTCAAGTGTGATTTTTTGTAAGTCTCAAAAAGTTGAGCAATCCCAAGTCCGAAGATGTTTCCTTCAAGCAATAATGGATGTGTTTGGCATGCATGCATTACCATGTAACTGAAAACTTGCTTCAAGGGATGTTTATATAATCTATAATGTTTCTTTATCACTCATCAACTCTTAAAATGACTTGTTTATCCTCTTAACCTATAACCATAAGTCCAAGTAATGAAGCAACTGTTTGTTGTAATTTTTCATGTTACTTTATTAAGGGAAAATCCTTGAGGAACTACAAGAATATTGGCAATATACACTAAAAAATTTGTAATTAATCATACCATCCCGAAGTTGTTCTTGTTGCTCCATAGACTAAAGTTGTAGCTTCAATTCATTGTTCTCAATGGTTATCCATGTTGTATCTCTCTGCACAAAACATGTTGAGAAATAAATATCCATTCTTCCCATGATATGCACATCATAATTCTGTGAAACAGATAAAAATGCATCCACAATCGATGAAAGCAGTCTTTTAGTCTTATTCTAGCACAATTACAATTTTAGATCAAATGCGTTCACATATAACTAATAGCTAACATAAAGGATATCAAGGTTTTTTCAAAGGAAAATATCGTTGGGAAACCCAAGGGATGTTTCCCCACATTTTTAGATGGCATCCCTTATAAACATGTTGGTGTAGACTATTGCACCACACTCAGGGGAAATCGAACCAACCACCTGCTATAGCCTGGCATGGAACTAGCCACATGCCCAACAACATTGGCAACAATAGGTTGAGCTAAACCCTTGGTTATAAACAATATCAAGTTATCATAAGCATACAGAGCAATAGGAAAACGAGCTCCCAATATTCTGGACTAATACCAATCATGTATTTTATTTTGAATTTATCGATATAGAAACGTATAGGCTTAAGGAATCAAGTCAACTTGTCTATATGAATCTTGAATAGGGACAAATCACACAGCAACAAGTAACTTAATGTTGTTTTTAACTAGAAATTATGGATTCAGAGCATATTTCCCAACTTCTGATGGTTTGCGTAAGTTTATGCCACAATCAAATAAAACCAACAACAATTCCTAAGACTACCACATTTTAGTCCTGTTTTTATAGGCAATACAATCAGGAGCATGATAACCAGACTCACCAATTGAAATGACAAGTACAACATGAATAATATTTGAATCAAGTTTTAACAACACATATCACTGAAGACTCTGTACATGGCCTATCATATAGAATATTAGACAAAGGTAATTGTTTAAAGTTTAAACACTTAAGACTTTGTTCATGACTTAGTATATAGAAAACTAGAAAGAGGTCACTGTTCAAAAATAAAGCTACTGAAATGCACAATGGCCTTGCATATTCATGATAGGTTGATAACTAACATGGCAAGAGTTTCAAAACTAGATGTCATGCCTCAACTAGTAGCATAAATCCTAATATATTTCACATAGAGGGAAGCATGAAAACTTAAATATATCATGTTCTTGGCATTTGAACTTGATTACAATCTTCCAAGTTAGTCAAAAGTAAAAAGTCAAATTTTGGTCTATTCTAGTAAAATTTGCCTAGTCACAAGGCAAAGAGTATTAGTTTGACAGAGAGTATTATTTTGATAAAGTTTATTAGAGATACATAATAATGTTCAATAATCCAATTCATCTATTCATATACAACAAGGATCAACATGCCTCTCCAAAAACCAAATTTGCCACTTGACTGAACTTTGATTGTGTAAAAACATCAGAGTTTTTCCTTTTTTAGTCACCTGTTTGCAGAGCCGATTATGGCCTATAAGAGATGATTTTTTGGAAAATGGAGGAGGTTTTTGTTCATAAGAGGAAAAAGTAAAATAATCTATCTCATGTTTTACACAAGTGTTAGAGGGTGAGATATCCATGCACGTATTTACAGCCTATTTTTTTGAATGCGCAAAGGCTTGTTTTAGTCATCCTTTTGCAGAGAATATTATGAAGAATTGGAGTATAATTTTGGGAAGCCGAAAGAGGTTTATTTCCAAAACATATTCACCTACAAAAACCTATTTCATTTTATACACATGTATTAGGTTTAAAGATATATCATCTCATCTTTGACCCCTATTGTTCGTTGCGCTTCTGTGTAGCAAATATTTTACTCCATGTCAATAGTCAAATGGTAATTTGGTGAATGTAAATGATAATTTTTTTTATTAAAGCTTGGTAAATATAATTGCAAGTTGATAAGGTCGAATTCATGTATTGGATGCTTTAAAGGATAATCTCAAGTAGTTTAGGAAAAGGAGGAAAATCAGTTCTAACTTCTCCTAGGTTTTATCATTGATAGGATAGATGCATGTATTTGACTTTTTGGAGTAGAATTCGACCTCCTTAGGAGGATTTAGACTTGTTTTCATTATATATTAATGTAATTCAATGTATTAGAGGTGGTATGTCTGAGATTTTGAGAGCCAAGGAGCAACATATGCCTGTACTTTTCCTAAATTGAACATAGAGACAGTTTGCAAACTTGTGAAGAGATTCTTGTGATTTGATCATTGGTATGAGTCTTTTTCTTCAATTGTGTAATGTTTCTCTACTATATATGATATATTTTATGATATCCATACTGTAATTATCTTCATTCTCAACTTAAGAAGTGATTTACATAACTCAATCTTATGCTCTGTATTGTTTTAAGTTGACCATTTTTGTTTACACCTTCAACTTGTAAATTGAACTCATATGAAATTTATGCTCAGTTTACACTTTCCTTTGCTTTCCATCACCACTATAATACAACCAAATCATCATCATACAAATTTTTACTTCTATCTTTCCTTTGCCACAGTTGCATCCTTGTTTCTTGTTCATTAGGGTTTCATAAAAACAATGACCTATTTGAAAAGATGACTCCATCTCTTTTCTCATATCCAACAAATCAAATCATTCATTAGTGAGCTTAATACCTAGCCTAACATCTTCATTCAGTTATTTAGTTGTCTGATCTAAATGAGAGAGCCCTCTCTGGGTTGGTAGGGCTAGCAACTCAATCCTAAAGATTGGTCTGTGGTTACCTCTTTGGTTTCTTTTCTCAGCCTTGGGAAACTAAGGAGTGCTAATAGATTCCATTGTGAATATTATTTTTCAATCCAAGTGTTTGATTAAATCCTCCAAAGAAGCATAGTGTTGTGAAAGGAAACCATTGTTAGATAAGCCCAAAATTGGCATGTCGGGGATGCCTTGAAAATCCTTGTCAAATACAAAGAAAAGATATTGACAAAGATATGAAAAATAATGTAAAGGAAGTAAGAGGGATTGAGGTGGGAAGGTATTTTTATCCAACCATGTTTGATGTTGTATTTAAAACCTTTAGTCTTGACCAACCTCTTAGTCCTTTAGGAAGGCCCACGCAAGAAGATGCTCAAGAATTTCTTAGTTTTGTTATGGATTAGTTGCACAATGAACTACTTAAAATAGAAGGTAGTGACCTAAATGGCTCCGGTGGCAACAAAATTTCATTGGTTACAGTTAGTGGCAATGATGATTGGGAGATTGTTGTCCCTAAGAATCAAACTGAAATAATTAGAACACAAACTTTTATGGAGTCAAAACTAAGTGCCATCTTTGGGGGGAAATTGAGGATTGTTTCCAAATCAAGAGGTAAATATATGTCCTTTACTTCTTATATAATGTTTTGAAGTGAGAAGTGAATCTTTGATTTGTATCCTTTTGTAGAAAATAGATTCAAAATTTCTACCTTTCATAGTTGCACTAATTTATAATCACATCGTCATATAGATTGTGGAGGGAATATGGTGGAGACATTATTTTTTAGAAACGTAATGTGTATAATAGTGAATGAAATGACTAAAGAAAATTGCAAAAATAAAACACAAGAATGTTGTAGTGGACATAAATTTTATTCTCTATTGGTTGTGTACAATGGTGGTAGCAATGTCTAAGAAGAGATGCATCCTGCTCCCATTAGACAAAATCCTCATGTAGGAGGGTGATTCCCTTATTAATTAACATATACAACATAAAATGAAACAAAAATAAAATGAAAAGACCAAGGACAAAGCAGGTGGAAGGCCAAGAGTTGAGTACCCCTAGTTTTAGTTGCAGCAGTTGATTTGCTAGGATTGTTAACTTTTCACTCCAAACTTTGATTGGGATGAAATATAGATTATTGGGAAGCTATGGTTGAGCTATATAATGTGGAAAGTGATATGGACCCTAAAAACAACAACTGGGAAAGGATCAAACCATGTGATTTTCAGATTTGACCTGAAACTTCTAAATTAAGGGCTATTATAAAAAGGCCTTAACTGCCACCTAGATCACCATTTTACTTGGTAGAAATGCTAATAAAACATAAATGGGATGAGATGGGACTTTCTTCATAGTTCATGAGAATGTTGGAAGTGACATGTCCCTACACTCAGGATGATTTTGAGAAAAAAATCAAAGATGATCTGAGACAACAAGCAACTACTAATGCAACCATGCAACTTTGATAGTGTACCTTCCTATCTTTGTATCTACTTGAGGCACTAGATACTAAATAATTTCTCTACATGCTTACAAAAGGGATTCTTGACCAATGTCATTGAGAATTCAATACACTTTAAGGAAATGTTCCCTATTGAAGATTTGGTGGCTTAGGCTTGTTATTTTTGTGTATGGGATGAAAAAGATATGTTGGATTAGAACTATTACCCTTGTGTATGGTGTATTAAGTGGTATTTGATTAATCAAATTAATGATGAAAGAACTGAGGTTGCACTTTTCCGAAAGAAACATTTCCTTTCTTTATTGCATGCTACAATTGGAAGTTGGCAAATGTCAATTCTTTCAATTCAATGTTTTTGATCCAAAGTGTCTTAGAAACCATTTATCACACATAATGAAGGCCAACTTTGGCACCCTTTTAAAACAATCTATTCCTTATTCATTGATTTATGATATTTGTAATATCTTGAAATTTATGCACTTAAATATACTGAAACTAGTTTTCAGGAGTATAAATTAGTAATATTGATAGTTCCCAAGCCAGGAAGAAAGAGAGAAGGGAGAAAGGAAGACATGAATTACATTAATGCACTGAAATGGAAAAAAAAACCATGTTATATGGAATTTACTGATAGTTTAAGTATAAAATAGAAACGATGCTTACATTTGGTTGTTGCATGAATATCTTTTGATTTATATACATGCTAGAAATTGCATTTTTATATTTCATAAGTGGTTTATTACACTTTGGCATATCGCTAGACTCTCATACCAATAGAAGCAGATGCAAAAGTGGATCCTGTGGATCTTTACACGCAAGCTAAAAATTTCCAAGTTATGCCAGAACACCTTCTATTATATCATCCATCATACGTCATATAATTTATATGATATATTAACTAGGCCAGCATATGGGACAAGGTAGAACACTTCTTTACAAAAAAATCACCAAGACTTTAAAGGTTTAATAATTAAGTGAAAGATTCGCCAAGATTTTACAAGATTTTATAATTCAGTGAAAGATTCGTCAGTTTTTACAAGATTTTATAATTTAGTGAAAGATTCGCCAAGATTTTACAAGATTATATAATCGAATAAAAGCTTTGCCAAAACATTATATATACATATTATATTATTGATAAAATAGCCTTCAATTTTTCCTATGTATCATGGGGATTCACCCAATTATTATACATATAAATTTAGGGGGGGTTCTTAAAATCACCACTGCTTGTCTCTTCTTTCACATTCTTGTCTTCAATTGGCAACAACATATGTGTCCTACCATTTTTCTCCAAGGTGTATGTGTTCTTTATTCCATCATGAACAACATTTTTGTCATATTGCCACGGTCTCCCCAACAAAAGATGACAGAGATCCATGGGAATAACATCACATAATATTTCATCTCTGTAACCCCCTATATTAAATTCAACTAAACATTGTTTAGTGATTGTTACCTGATGTCCTTTTGCAACCACGAGACTTTTTATGGGCTTGGATGTGCAACTGTCTCCAATTCCAGCTTCTCCACCATCTTTGTGGATACTAGATTATCTATGCTTCCACTGTCCACTATTACCTTGCATAACCTATCCTTGCTCTTGCAAGCAGTTCTAAACAAATTGTTTCTCTGGACTGTATTCTTCGCCTCTTTATCTAGCTTCAAGAGAATTTTTCTCATCATTAAGGATCTTCCACCTTCTGCATCTTCTTCCTCAACATTTCGTCTTTGCGCCTCTGAAATGTGAGCTTCTCCTCGATCCCTTTTTCTATCAGGAAATTCAAAATATTTGTGTCCAATATTTCCATAGACAAAACATTTTGTCTCACCTCATATGCCTCTTACTCTTCCTCTTGCTCACGGAAAAGTGTTCTTATCGACATGTTGTCTTCCCTGTGAAATTCCTCCTCTTTCAAGGTGATTATGAGGTTTCTTCTCATCATCCTTGGGCTTATGCACTTTGTCTTGGGAAACTGCCTTGCCTCTTCTTTGAGTTCTACCTCTGCCCCTTTGACCTTGCTTTCAGGCCAATTTTTCTTCTGCCTTCAGAGAAATCTGATAAGAATCTTCTACATTTTTAATCGTCACCATGCTCATCTCATTCTGAATTTCATATCTCAGACCATTCATGTATTTGGTGACCTTTTTATCATCACTCTTGCGAAGACCAGCTCTAATGTTTATCCTGTGGAACTCTTCAGTGTATTCCTTCATTGTATCGCTTTTTGTCTCAAATTCCACATTCTTCAAAACATATTGATTTGTTAGTCTCTGGGTAGAAACTTGGTTTTCATTTTTGCAACCATCCTATCCAATATTTTGATTATTTTTTTGCCTTTGCAATGCTTATCATCCTGCAGTTCATCCCACCACAGTGCTACATGTCCTTTCAGTCTAGTGACAACATGTTTTACTTTCTTATCTTCCTCGACATCCTCATAGTTGAAGCATTTATCTAGAGATATAAATCAATCTAACAACTCCTCAACTTCTAAGTTTCCTTCATACATCGGAATATCCATATTTTCTCTGGCACCTATCCTTGTAAAAACTCTGAATAGATGTTCTTCTGTAGAATCTTCGGCTACAACTTCTTCTTCATCTCTGACCTCATTTTTGCTTTCGGCTTCACTGATGTCTCCAACATCAATTATTCGTCTCTGTGTTATCTCCATATCATCTAATCAAGCACATAGTTCTCTCATTTCCCTTTCCACAGTTGGATCGAGCATTGTTCTATGTTGATGTCTTCTTGGAGGCATTGTTCAAATCCATTTCTCATAGAATTAAAATCACAACTTGCCTTCTATTCTCTCCTGCTTACAGAAAACAATGATTGTAAGCTCCGATACCACCTGGTGCGACACCCCTACCTCAGCAGGTTCTGCTCGACCTCCCAGTCTAAGGATCGTTCTTAACCTCCCCTTCGAGTCTAATTGACTCTTTGATTCCCCACATGAATATTCAACACACACAAGTGTTTACCCACAATTCCTTCTTAGGGGTTACACCTATGCGAACAAGCACTAAGCACCAAATCTTACCCACATGACCAACTGATATGACCACAGCCTTTGGCCGAAAAGGTATTTCGGGGTTCACAACTTTGCGATCCTGATGTGAGATCCTCTGATTCCTTTAGAATCCCCAAAACCTGAAATGGGCTAATGGTTCACTAGCTCCTCCCTTGAATTCACTTGGTGTGACCTTTGACTCAAACCTAGGGCCAAATATTCCACACCTCGGGATTTCGCGTATCGACGATTTGAAATGTAACAACTCCCTTTAGTTGATAGTCGAAATCACGATGACTTATCACCACAAATCAATGACTCTGATATTCTCGTGATTTGATAGTCCTGATTCTATTGGGACTTCACGAATTGGGAGTTCGCAACTCTTGACTCTGAGTCACAACTTTCTCCACGCCCTGAATTTCAAAATGACGAAATTCAAGCACAATATCAACGACTCTCGTTGATCCAGATCTAATGGCTAATTTACCTCCTAAGATTACGAGTGTTAAAATAAACTCACCCTTAACCCTTCTGCTGATATGCAAGATCCAACGGTCCACGGAACTTTGGTGATTCTCCCTCTGATAATTTCAACCATCCTTTCAGAGTTCTCAAATACTTATGCCCGAATACTTGGTGTATTTTCCTTATGAACGTAACTCTCTACGAGGTGATTCCATACCTCTCCCTTCCTTCAAAATTTTGCCAATTCCCTATCCTTCCTGAGCTTTGTTCTACTACAAACTGAAGGGTTCAAAAGGATTCATGTGCGCACTCCTTGCGGAATTCACAATAACCTCTGGTTATTTAACACTTCCAACTCTGTGCACTCCCTTGAAACAACAATTCTTCAACCTCCCTCCTTGGTTGGAAAATTCTAAGACTTCAACTAGCCTATGCATGCCTTGCACGACTCTTGTGTTGTACTTTCACTCTTTCTGGTATAAGAACAACGATATCCCTCCTGAGATTTTCTGAGATAAAACTCAGAATCTCATCAACACACTCCTTGCAGAATCTCTCTCTATCTGCACTCCTTGAAAAAATTCTCAGGAAGAGAAATAATTGAAACTTATACTTTTCCTCTCATAGACTTCATATATTCAACATAAAATCAAGAGCATACACACACATACATTGAAACAAATGCATAACAGAGAATATAAACAGACTGTAAAAATACCATTCAATAGATGTAAATAGTAACCATGACAACACCATGAAATGGAGTTAAAGTATTCATATATTAATTCCAGTTCTACTGTACATGGATTAAATAATAATAGTTATATGTTTATACAACTCTACAGTCTCTATTCTTCTGCTCTCCTATTCTCTTTCTCTACAACTTACCATTACAATGAGAACTATATTCTCATACAATACATGTGAGGGAGATTTATAGAGTTTTCCATCCTACACTATAAGCTATCTAATCAAAATTAAAAGATACAACTACTTTACATTTATTACAATTAAATGCCTCCATATCCGACAAATGAGAGAAATGCTCAAGATCTGTTTTACAATCTTCAAAACATAAATGCAAATACATCCTCCCAAATATTAAATTAATTCTTTATATTTCAAATTCAAATTATTTTCAAAATGTGTGCTAGTGCATTTCCATCTATCCCTTGCTTTCGCGCTTGCTTTGTTGGCTTGCTTCGAATTGATGATAACATCTCAAATTTTTTTGTATACATGTGATATAGGTGAGATAAAAATGATCTGTTTAGGGAGGATAGATGAAGGCTCTCAAAGATGGAAAGCATGAAAAAGGCTATTGTTGAGAGATGAGAACCCTATGGTAAGCCATTATCTCCCTAGAATATGTTGTTTTGTGGTAACACAATCCAGAGGGATGCCTCGGCAGAGAGAGTCAAAGGGGTTCCTTGACTATAAGATTGGATGAAGTCTCTTGAATTATTCTTGTGCGAGAAAGCCTTGGAAAGGAAAGATGCATCGCCGGAGGGACTGTATAGTAGATAAGGGGATGCTTGAGCCTGGGCCTCAAGGGTGAGTGACTGGAAGGAAGAGGACACTTTGATAATTCTTATAAACTATTGATTGGAATCATGCACACAATGGGTATGTCAAGGAAAACAGTGAGCCAAGTTAATGAGACAGCCATATGGATGCATATCCATGAATTGCATAGATAAGTATTGTATTGGATTATGAAAATTTTCTCTTAAATTATGAACAACAAAAAAATGTTTATGCACAAAATTGTGAATTGACATGCTTGTTGTTCGAAATGTTGTAGGCATACGATGAATGTTGAGGATCTGAAGAAGGACCATACTATGAGGGAAAAGAAGACGAAAATGCTAAAGCAACTGAATGACAAATGCATGATAGGTGTTACTGAGAAAGAACATCGAGGATGGTGTTCCTTTGAAGGGGGAGGGGATTGTAACACCCTTGTTTCCACCAGCTTGTAATTAATCATTTCTTATGATTACCATGCCATGGTATGTGAATAATGTAAATGTATTATTGTTTATATTGTTAATAATTGACTGTGGGGGTGAATCATTGAAGTACTGACCATGATACCACTAGAGGATAGAGTGAGAAAACCTGTAGAGAGGGTTCATCATGCCAAGATTACCTCTCTATAGGATTTGGAATAATAAGCCTCATCCTGATCCTAAGGAAAAATCAGTTAATGGGAAAAGGACTGGTGGTTGAAGATCCAATTACCCTAATGAATGGAAGCATGGAGGGCCTAGTTGAGAAGACAGAGAAATGTTAGCCCAAAGTACCATAGAGCATAGTCCAAAACTTTCCTTCTGGAAGAAGGAATAGGACAGCTTCAGAACCTTCCTGGGGGGGAGGCATGCACGACAATACAAAAAAAAGGTTGACAAGAAAAGAGAAATAAAGGAGGGAAAACATAAGAGAGTTTTGGAGGTGAGAAGAAGACCATTCCCAAAAGGGGGCTTGGAAAAAGATCATAGAACTCATGGAAGAGTTATGATTTATAACATAGAAGACTCGAAGCCCATATTGGAGCTAAAGAGGTTCGGGGGGCTTGATGCTAGATGGAAAGAAATCCAGCTGGGAAGGCATCTGATAAACCCTGTGGAGGCCTTAAGCTCAGTGGGAATAAGGGAAAATTTTGTTGTTGCTATAGAAGTGGAGG
Organism: Picea sitchensis; assembly: GCA_010110895.2. Taxonomy (NCBI): domain Eukaryota; kingdom Viridiplantae; phylum Streptophyta; class Pinopsida; order Pinales; family Pinaceae; genus Picea; species Picea sitchensis. The sequence continues at coordinate 75,352 of SNQJ01S0044511.1, read as the reverse complement.
TTGGAAGACCAAGGGTTGTCTTTTGACTGGCCTAATAGGCCAGAGACTTGAGCTTAGCCAAATAAAAAAGACCATGAGCTTGATGCTGGGAAGGCATCTAACAAAGCTTGAAGAGGCCTGGGCTAGGTGAGGAATGAGGAACGATATTCACCAAGAGTAGTGAGAAGGAGAGTGACCTCCAAGATTTTTCAGAAGACTCGAGGAAAAGAGATAACTCCATAGTGGTATCATGGCTTGGCACGAGGGTGGCTAGAGTGCTAAGAGTGAATGCATATGAGCCTACGATTGGTAGCTCTAACTTACAATACATATAAGAATTTCACATATTATGTGTAATTGAATTGAAATCCATTATTGGACATATGTGATTGTGTTAGATATGTGCATTGCACGATTAACAGTAATAATACTTGTTTTCATTTGTAAAATCCTACATTCGGGTGATTGTAGGACGACAAGTTTGGTGCATGCCTTGCATAGTTGAATATAATTATCTTGTAATATTATAAGACAAAGAAAGAAAACCTCTATCTGTGTTTTCTATGTACATAAGGAATAGAGGTATAGAAATAAAGATAAAATGTGTAATTTGATGCAGTGATGGTTCCAAGAGAAAGGAAATTAGAACCATAGGAAAAGATTGGCGATCCCCGGAAGGGACGTAATGATGCAGTAATGGCATTTCAAAAGCCAGAGGAGGCCATCAAATACAATATATTCTCTCGTTTGGATAAGGCAGGGTCTTCAAGACCCAAGGGTCCCATTAAAGGCATAAGGAACCAAGGAAGCTAGGTTAATAACTCAACAAGAAGAAGCTTATTAAGGCTATAGGACTGTTAAGTCCATACATAAGCTATAGCCACAGGATCGAGTATTATAAATTGATGCAACCCAAATCCATCCCTTGGTTCCATGCTGATCCAGGTGGATATTGGTGGCCATCCACCTATTCCACTGGCTCAAAACACAGTTTTCCACCTTGGAAGTTGTTTGGCATTTTTTTGGGTTCCAAAATTCTGGGGCCGTTTTGAGGCCCTAAACGACATTTTTTAGGGATTTGGGACCCATGTGACTGTCAAAATCACTGAATTGGTTATACAAAATATGTTCTTCTTGGTTATACCTTTCCAATGGGATATCGTTCACCTAAAATAGAGATCATATGCAAAAGTTATGACCCAAGGAAGTTGATGTACTAACTTACCCAAACGGGACCCACATGACTTTTGGTGCTTCATCTCCTAGGGTTAGGTTTTTGGATGTCTATGGTTTTTGACATTCCTGTTTATTGTAAAAGGCCTTTAGAGCCTCATTGTAACCATCTTCTGGTGAATGAGGACATCTGTCACATCTCTTCTCAAAGATAAGCCACCACCATTCCAACAAGCTTGTTTTTCGTTGCATTTTACAGTTTCAACTCATTTCCTTATTGAATAGAAAACCAGTTTTACTGTATCTTTCTTATTTTGTGTTAAGCATATTTTAATAATCTGTAATCATTTCGTTCTACTCATAAAATCTGGTTTCATGCATTCAACTATAATGTACCTGAGAGAGATAGAAAGAGTGATGTCATAATGTCGCACTGCGCCAGCTTGGTTGCCAAGGTGTCATGGAAGGGACACATATCAACATATGATTGTGAATGATTGGAGTAAGGTGTGACACCTTAGGTTTTAATCCCTATGAACTAGAATGCATTATGTAATTGTGACTTAGGATGGTGATCCGATAAAGTTGGAAAGGGGCCAAAGTGCCTAGAAATGTAATACATCTATATATATTAATAAAATACATCGATGGTTGCACGATGAACACAGACAAAAGAGATAGGGGCTATGATTCCACGAGAAAGGGTTCTAAATGGGATAGGTATTTTTTTATTATTATTTTATTTACCCATAATTGATTTTATAGAGAAACATGGTTACATGAGATTCTTGGAGAGGCCATGGGGTTCTTGATTTCAAGTAATTACATAAACCTCTATTTGGGATGTTTGGGGGTTCAGTCCTTTTCACTCTTTTATTTTGGGGGTTAATTTTCTCTTCTCCATTCACTCTTACACACTTCTTTCTCTTTCATTTTTTGTTCCTCATTCTTGATAATTTGTTTTCTCTTGGTCTGAGCATGGAAATGAATGGTTGGAAGAAGAGAACCATTTCTAGATGGTTTTAATAAATTAATGACCATTCCAGGTGGGAATGGATTCCTACGGGAATGATATTGATGGTAGTTATGATTAAACTATTAGCAGCTGAGAATCCTTCGAGTTTTTATCATGGATATTTCTTGAACAGTAGCACTGAATCCCTGGAGAGAAATGGAACAACCCGAGGGACTGCATGGCAGAGAAACGGGTTCATTTATTTGGGTTGTGGAGGATGAAGGGGAAAGAGAGTTGGAAATTAGGGTTGTTGTGTGGTTGGGAAAACCTGAGATATTATTGGCTAATTTTTATGTGTTTTAGATTTATCCTAGGACCCATCCTTGTGGATTCATAACCCTGGCTTGGGGATGACCTGCTATTGAGAATTGGAACAATAGTATCTATGGTTGGGAGGAATATCCTTGGTCTAAAGCCATTTGGTGATGTTTTAATCAAAGATAAGTGCTCTTTGTGTTTTCTATATATTTATATTTCACTGTGTATTATTATTATCTCTAAGATTCATATTTATAATGTGCCTGCTTGCTAGTTATTGTTGTGCATGGCCTGTTGTTCCTTTCTTGGATGGTTTAGCATGAATCTTGTTTATTGAATTTGTATTTATTGAATTATTTCATGATTGATTTTGAATTAATTATTACCATAATTCAAGATCAGTTAAAGAATTTTGTTCTTGAGGTAGCCTGCCCGACCCAGGGGGTGGTTGGGTACATTACATATTAGTATCAGAGCTTCTGGTTGAAACACCGGACTGGTATGGGCTAGAACTATTGGACATGGTATTATGCTATTGGCATTGATGTCAAGAATATCAATATGGTATTCTCATTAAGAAAGAATATGTCTTTGAGATCCTAAAGCTCAAGAGAGATAGTGTATTAGGTTGCACAAAATCAGAGTACATAGCATTAAGACATTTGGAAAGGCTGAAGGAAATCTCAGGAAAAGGAGAACCTTAAGGAAGTGTTGTTGCGATCGATCAAATTCCCAACAAATCAATTATAAAAAAAAACTTCATAAATATGAGGAAACTCTGTTACAGTCGGGAGATATAACAACCATATATCATTGACCGAAGGAAAAGATAAATAATCATGAATCAATTGGAATCCAAGTGTAAAGACAAAGGAGTCTCAAAGTAATAGAATCTATGAAGGACATTGATCCCAGGTCAATAAAGCTTCAGGAGAAGGAGAATAAATGAGAGTTGTCAGATCTAGCTGAGAAATTTTGGGTATAACCAAATCCGTCAAATCAAAACATTAAAACCTCAGCCATTCGACTGGGTTGATGAGTTCTGTGATCATTTGGCATTGACCATTTCAGGGATAAATGAGTTAGAAATGGGTGGAATCCTCGAAGGCCAAAACCATGAATTAACATAGGCCATCGGATAAAGGAGGAAATTAGGGTGAATTATCAACCGTTCGATCGAGTATAGTGGAAGGATAGGGTGAAATACAATATCTCGGAGTCTTCAAGTAACGAGATCACATAGACCATCAATATAATATTCCTTTGGGACTTTTCTCAATTGTTAGATCATGCAATGGAAGGCTGGTGTAAGCACTTCAACAAGTATAACTCCTGGGGAGTTGAAGAACTTGAGAGTTGTAATATCTCAGAGTCCCGAAGTGTCAAAGACCCAAAATAAATAAGGATTTTCCATCTCAAAACTTGATTAAATCATAGACATTGGATTAAGCTAGTGGAGGGATAGCGTAAGCAGGGGTGTTAACTGACAGTAAGCGGTCATCATCACTTTATGACCACTTCGACAGGTATAACTCTGAGGGAGTTGAACAACTTGAGAGTTGTGATATCCCGAAGTCCCAAAATAAATAAGGACCATCCATATCAACACCTGATTAAGTCGTGATCATTGATTTCATTGAATCCCCCAGATGAGCCAGGATCGTCTAGTCAATGGGAGATTAAATCTCAATCATCCAATCTACTAGTAGAGATAATATAAGTACTTCGACGAAGTGTACTTTGAGAAGTATTACTCTGAAAGAATGTTGAAGTCTGTAGGACCTAGTTCTAGCACCGATATCATGATAATGTAGAGGGGATGATTAGAGGCGTGAAGGGCCTATAAGTAAAAAATCATGCGAACATTTTTTAACGAGGTATTGTGTAGAAGAATAAAGAGAAAAGTGATAAGGAACATCTCTTAGAGTGTATAAGCCTATGGTTTCAAGCCACGGTCACAAGGAAAGTGGATTAAAGGAATCACCTTTGTAGAATTCAAATTCTATACCAGTTTAAATGGGTTGTGGAATAATTTGACAATATTGGCACACAACCATTCCATTGCCGCTTCAAGATTCTGTTTGCACAAAAAGGGTGAAAGTGAATTTTTTTAGGAAGCCATAACTTTCATCTCAGAGATTGGATTGGGGCATGGGAATAGTCATTAGAAATATGATTAAGAGGAGAATAATATTGAATTGTTATAATTTAGAGAATGATGATATATTTCTTCATGAATTGAGTGGAAAAAAAGACATGTTGCATTAATAGACAAAAAAATTGACATGCATATTTCTAACAAAATTGGTTGCTTACACATTTTGGAGAATTAGGGGGGTATAAAAATATCAGTTCAGTATAAGAATGCATATTCAAGAAATGGAAGAAGGAGAGGAATCTTACAATCATGATAAAGAGGCCAAAGGACAAAATATCAGTGTGGGTAATGCAAAGACAATCAAATGGACACAAGGGCAGAGGGAAGAAAGAAACATTAATAGAGACCATGAGAAGCCTAATAATAGAAGTATAGAGCTACAAAGAAGACAATCAGAGGCTGATAAGAGAAAAAAAATCAGATAAATTATCAAGTGATGAAAATATTAAATAAGTTGGCTGAGGAAACAAAGAGCCACATGGCAAGTAATGAAAAGTGGATAAAGAACTCAAAAAAAAAAGAGGAAGAACAAAACAACATTATTATTATTCAGCTGCTACAGAGTTTGAATAAATTGTAAGGCACAAAAACAAGAATCCTCTCATAGGACATGAATCTAGTAGGTGAAGAATGTAATTTATGGGCATAGAAAGGAATAATAAGACTCCATAGCCTTGAATGAAGAGAGGTGTAAATAGTTGCAAGCTTGATGTGAAAGAGAACAAGGATCTTAAGAGGTGGTGTGTGAATAATATTTGTGTGTCAAGAACAAGAGTTCCTAGAAAGTATTTTTTAGATATGACTTAGCTACTTGTTTAAAATTACTCAGACAAATAAATCCACTTCTGATATGAGATTTCATGGTGGAAGTCCGATACCAATGCAAAGAAATTAGAGATAGAAAAATGAATGCTCTTTCACTTGAAAAGTGTCACTGAATGAAAATAGACTTCCATTGGGAATGGCATTAGGTGTGAAAAGCATGGTTTCATATGGAAATGTTAAATGAAGTAATATAATGGACAACTAGGAGTAATAGTATTGATTCAAGAATGTTGTGGTAGTAGAGTGATGGAATGTTCCGAGCTACTTCATTCCAAGGTTCTGGAATATTTCATAAAGGTAAATTTTGGATATGACTACCTAAGAGAGGTTGATGTAAATATAACACAATAGTTGGATTGAAGAATGGCCAAGTGGAACTTGGATGGAAAGTGTTTAGATGTTGGAACAATAGTGCAGATGAGAAGATTGGGAGCACACAAGGGAGCAAGGATATGAAGAAATTCAAGGAAAACCATCTACAAAATAAACAAATAAGTGAATTGAAACATAAATGCACTAGACTGCATGACACATACTATGAAGTTAGAATGCATCTGCATTAGTAGGCATGATGATAGTGAATGTTTGGTTCATATGTATGTCCATTGTGCATATGTACATGTTGGATATGCATATGGCATGCTTGTGGGATTAGAATAACTTGTTGTTACATACATGCAATATTGATGTTATATTGAGTATGACTAATGATGGATTATGTATTCAGGAAAAAAAATGATATAGAATGGTTAAAAATGTGAATGTTGTTTTTGTTTCTTATGACTTCCATCTATTTGAAGACCCGCGAGGGAGGTAGGAATGGTGATCAAAAGGATGGAGAAGGAAGCCTGCGAGATTATACAATACCAACTGACCAGGTAACATCCATTAGGTTGATAAAATCCATGAAGGTATGCATTTGCTTGCTTCTATTGTTGAAGTTAATTGAGGTAATAATTCCTTCAATTAATTTTTCAATATTTAAATTGATATGTAGTGGATGAAGGCCTAGAGCATGTAAATGTTGTTTATGCTAGAATACATTCAGATAAATTTAGTTGCATATTTTTTTATGATTGGTTATGAGATCATAACCAAGTCAAGTCAGGAGACATACTCTTGATATAAAAATAAATATACATAGAGTTAGTCATGTGTGATACCATGAGATGGTTGGATATGGAAGGGCTATAGTGCTATGTGAGTGCTCAATGGTATGTACTGTATAGTTGATGTTTGGACTGCAACCTCTTTGCCGACACTGAAGAGAACTTAAGAATTATATTCTTGGTGTTGTGTTTGGGTTGAAAAGGAAGGTATCCAAATAGTTAGGCAAGCAATAGTAAGTTTTTGAATGATGTGTTGAGTCATTCTCCAGACCTTCCAACTCACCTTGGTGAATGCATGACATAGTTATGTGGTATTATGTAGTCAATGCAAGGGTGCATTGTGTAAATTTGGCCATGGGTATTGGCACATCGATTGTTATTTTATTTAGTAATTAATTGTTGCATTATTAAAACCTTATGGTGCTAAAAATACATAATGATAGATAGTTGCATTATATTTAATATGAATACTAGCTAAAGCTGACTGAATTGTTGTTTGTTACAATGTTGAGATCACTTTTTGGAGATGTTGAAAATGTTATAAGTGGTATTAAAGGGATTATTCAATGCATTTTGGTGAATGCATGTATATATTATATAACATAGAAATGATTATTCTAACAACTAAAATGATGTGAGTATTGCTAACTC
>SNQJ01S0044511.1:55778-67604 GCA_010110895.2 Picea sitchensis | reverse complement strand
TTTATTTGCAGAATGAAAAATCATTTGACAAACAAAAACACTAGAGAGATAATACTCCTGTCACCAGTTGATCCTATAAATTATAGGCTGATAACAACGACTCCACCTGGGGATGGTACTCTCCTTGCGAAGTGCCAAGAATCCTAATTCCTGATGTTCTGAAACTTCCTCCCTAGTCTCTTTCGTTGCTTGATTGGTTTTATTCAAAAAAAGGAAAATAGTGGTCAGAGGCTTAGGGCCTTTTTTTCGGGCTTCACCCAACTGACCAAAGTTGTTCATTCAGAAAATTGCAAGAAAAAATAAAAAAAATGGTTTGTACAATGGAAAGTGTGACTTCAGGTCTCTACTGAGGTAGTGCATAATGCTTCAACATTCTGCCATTCACAGGTCCTCCTGGAAGATCTGTCCCATCACTGTTGTTTAGAAAGAAAGTGTAATTTCCTCTAAATGTTTGAATCATGTATGGTCCCTTCCACAGACTATCGAATTTATCATGCATCCCTTGTCTTCATTTCGAGAATCCCATCTCAGCACCAAATCTCCTATCTCAAAATCATCTTCCTTGGTTCTTTTGTCAAAAATCTTCTTAATGCTTTCTTGGAATACCTGTGTCTTTTTGTATACTTATTCCCTGGACTGCTGCAAATGGATCATCTGGTTGATCCTCCTTTGGGAGTCATTTGGCTCGGCTTGCATGTCTTGGAGCAATTTCATGACAGGGACTCCTAAGGAAGTGGGAAAAACTACTTTTGTTCCATAGATTAGCTGATATGGTGACATACCGATTGACCTTTTGATTGTCAGTCTGTCGACCCATAATGCAAAAACCAACTTGTTATGCCACAACTTCTTGTTTTCTTGCAAAGTTTTCTTGATGATGTTTACCAGAGTTTTATTTGATGATTCCGCCAACCCATTTCCCTGAGGGTAGTAAGCTATGGAATGTCCCAAACCAATATGGTATTGGTTGCATAAATCTATGAGTTTTTTCGATCGAAAATCAACTGCATTGTCAGTTATAATATTTCTAGGACATCCAAAGCGGGACAAGATATTATTTTCAAGAAATTTAATAATGACAGAATCTGTGGCTTGCCTGGTTGGTACCGCTTCGATCCATTTTGTAAAATAATCCGTGGCAGTAAGAATCCACCTGTGCTAGTCCGAAGAAGGAGGATGTATTTCTTCGATGAAGTCTAATCCCCATTGTTGGAAAGGGGCTTCAATGGAGATCGGTTTCAGGGGTAGAGGAAGAAGTTTCCTTTTGCCTTCAAACAACTGACATTGATGACACGAAGTCACTTTGTGATGCACATCAGCGAATAGAGTAGGCCAATAAAATCCATCTCTGAGGATTTTGTTGGTTGTGACCTTCCAGTTCAGATGACCACCATAGTCTCATGCATGAAACTCTTGCAGTACTTTGCCAGCTTCATCCTTCAATAGACAATTTAACAAAATACCTCTAGGATATTTCCAATACAGATTGCCTTCTAGAATATAGAATTTTAATGCTTTCAGTTTCAAAAACCTAGCTTTAGTCTTAGTCAGACCAGGGGGAGCTTGTAAATTATGCAAAACAAATATTAGGTATGCATACCATGAAGAGTTAAGAAATACCTCTCTCATGCTTGGAGTCACCTTCTCACCCTTTTCATCTGCTGCAGCTAAGAAATTAATGTCAAGAGCATGGAAATTTGATTCATCCATTAATTTTGCTAGACCTTGACCTTTAATCATTTTCATAGGCTTAATCTCTATGTCATACTCCAGAATGATAGAAATCCATTTTCCTCTTCATTCGTCCGGATTGTCCTAAGTTAAAATGTCTTTTACTACCGCATTCAAAACATATGCAATGGTGTGGGAATGGAGAATGTAAACCCTAAAATCTTTTATAGCTTTCACCAAGGCAAAAGCTTGTTTCTCCATTATTTTATAATTCAAAGCAGCATCTCTTAAATATTTACTGAAAAAGGCTATGGGATATTCATACCCTTCACTATTTTTCTGTAGTAATACTGTTGCAATGGTATGTTTAGAGGTGAAAGAAAAAAGATAGAAATCTTTGGTGAAATCAGGACTGATCAAGACTGGAGCCTGTGTGAGTGTGCGTTTGACTTGTTCAAAAGACTGCCTAGACTCGGTGTCCCATTTTATTTTTGTGTCCTTTTTTAACATGTTTGTGATGTTTCGGAGAAGCTCAGCTAGGTTGGGTATGAATCTCCTCAGAAAGTTTATTTTTCCGATGAAAGACTGTAACTCTTTGATGTTTCATGGATGTTCTAATTTTTGAATGGCCTTGATTCTGCTGGGGTCTATTTTAATTCCGCCTTTGGAGATTCTGTGCCCTAGAAGTTTACCTTCCTCTAATCCGAAAAGGCTCTTCTTAGGATTCAAAGAAATCCCAACTTTCCTGCATTTCCATGGATGATTTTAGGGGCTAAATTTTGCTCATGGGCTAATTTTCCATGGTTTTTCCAAAAACGAGATTCGCTATTTTAAAAATGATTCACCCCAATTCTATAGGATAAAATTATTTTACCTTAAAAATCGCCAAAATTTTATAAAAACTATATAAAATCCTTATAAATTTGAATATTTTTACAAAAATATCGTCAAACATTTATAGTTGCGATACGAAGGATTAGTAAGATTCACCAAGGTATCTACATTTTAAAATAAATTTCCATCCTTAAAATCATCCCTATGCATTTCTCAAAAACTCGTCTGAGATGTCGTAAGTGCTTATCATCAGATTGGGAAAACACATTTACATCATCCAGATAGATGACAATAAATTTGCCGAGTTCTTATACAAAAGCGTTATCCATCGCCCTCTGGAATGTGGCCCCGACGTTCATCAACCCGAAAGGCATTTTCACATACATGAAAGTACCCCACGGTGTTGTGAAAGAGGTTTTGTCTTGGTCATTTGGGTGAACGAGTACTTGATTATAACTCGAAAACCCATCCAGGAAAGAGATCCAACTGGATCCAACTACCCTTTGTAATATGTGATCCATTTTTGGCAATGGGTAATTGTCCTTCAAAGAGACCTTATTCAGATTTTGGAAATCGATGCAGAGCCTGATTTCTCCAGATTTCTTTCGTGTTAGGACCAAATTTGAAACCCATTTGGAAAACCATAACGGGACTATGATTTTAGCATCGTACATTTTTTTGATTTCTTTTTCTATCAGAGGAAGTAACTTGGGATTGATTCTCCTACGTTTATGCCTGAAAGGTTTTTGGTCTTCTTTTATTGGAATTCTATGTTGTATGATGTTAGTGTCATAAGATTTCAAGTCCTCATAACCCCAAGCAAATACGTATGAATATTCTTTGAAAAGATCAATATATTTGAGTTTCTGCTCAGGGGGTAATGATTTGGAAAGTTTCACCATCTTGGGTTTCTCTTCTGTTCCTATATTACAATCTTCTACTTCTTGACCACTGGCTTCAATTTTTGGTTTTTTAGCTACATCATTAAAATCAAATAAGCCCTCTAAAGGAACTAAACCCCTAGGTAAAAAATTACTTCTCAAATGAAAAACATCAGCTTCCATCTCATCATCACCTAACAATCCTAAATCTATCTTATTTACACTATCATTTTCAAAATCAAATCTTTTTATATTTTCATCTTCATTTTCTAAGTCTATGTTTGTACACTCGAAATAATTTTTACATTGCAGAAAGTCTTCAATTTGATCATCATTACCAAATACCTACCAGTATCTGATTTTGTCGGGAACAGTCGGTCTGCACTTCACCTCTACTGTGTATGGGTGAGTGGAATGAAAAGGAATCTTGCATGTGGTTGCTGATGTAGCTAACCCGTCTACCAAAATATTTTGTCCCCTAGGCATCACCTACAAATCAACTTCAGTGAAGCATCTAAGGGCATTGAGAACAACATTCCTATAAGCTCTAAGACAAGGGTGTTTTGCTGCATACTCACCTTTAATTTGCTTGATTATTAATTCAGAATCACCTCTCACCATAATTTGTTTGGCACCAACCTTCTTTAGAAGTTTCAGACCGAGCATCAAGGCTTCATACTCGGCAATATTGTTAGTGCATTGAAAATTTAATTTGTAAGAATGGTTTTCTGAATACCTGGATCTGTGATTGTGAAACCAAACTCCTACTCCAACTCCTTCTTTTCTCACAGCTCCATAAAATACCATGCTCCAGAAATCAACTGGCAATTCTTCAGTTATCACATTTTTCTGTCTTTCTGCCTCAATGACTTCTTGGCCTTCGTCCGGACCAAATGTATCTTCTTCCATATGAATGGTTTGTTCTCCTGCATCACCATCGTTGTATAGGATGAAGGAGTCCAGGTCAAAATGTGTAGAGTACAGAGGATAGTTATGTGATTTTTCTTGGCTGCTAACCATGTACTTCATCAGTGTTTCTCTGTATAGTCTTCTCTGTTGACCAAAAACTGGGATAGTGACATACGACATATCCAACTGCAAAGTACCTTTCAACTTGCCCCCCCAAGACTGGGACAACAACATACCATACTTCATGGGAATGTCCGCAACCACAACAGCCATGACCATGCTCTTCGCGGGAATCTGAACCAGGGTGATACACAGATCTTTGATTAAACCGATACATCTAACTTTACTAGAGTCAAAAGAGTGCAAGTCCTTGTAAGTCCTGGTAACTTTAAGTCCCAGTTTTTCCATCACTGATTTAGGCATCAGATTATGGGAAGCACCCAAATCTAGCATAACATTATGCAAAATCAGGTCGTGTATATTAAGGCTGATGTAAAAAGGAGCGAAAGCACCATTGTCAGTCTGACCATCCACTTCAGGACCGGACAGGAGTTTAGGTTGATCATCTGTAAGGTTCATAGTATCTGAATGATTTGTTGATCCAACAGTTAAGGCTTTCGTACCTATGTCAGGTTCAATAGTCAGAGCTTTAATCACTTGCGAACGGTAAACGTCTTTTCTCAACAACTCGGAAAGGGGAATGTGAATTTTTACTTTGGCTAATTCCCCTTCGAGGCTAAAAGGTGCGGGTTCTCTGCTTTGGCTCAACAATTCTGATTTGTCCACCACGATCTTCTGGCTAGAAGTATCCAACGGATTAGTTGACGAAACCTCAGACTGCAATGATCTTTTTAGAATAGTAACGTTTCTTTTTGCTGGGACTTCAACATTACCCTTCTCAGGTTTCTTCTCGGTAGAAGGCTCAGGGGATTTTTGGGTTTCGACTGTCTTCTTTGTTTCGGTCACCTTTTTTGGAGAACTTCTGTCTATCTTTTTACTTCGCAGATTGTACTACCGGTGTACCTCCAAAATAGCATTTTCAAATGCCTGTTGTTCGGCGTCTTCAGCTTTTTCACTTACCTTTGTTTGATTGAGAAGAAAAAGTTCTTTCTCTTTCTGGGTAAGGAAAATAGCTTCATTATCATGAATGCCCATGAGGTTTATGTGAGTATCCTCCAGTTATTCAATTAATTCCTCTCCTTCATCGACATAATTTTCTTGTAGGGGAGGTCTGATCTGTTGATCAGGAACTCTTTGTTCCCTTTGATCCCTAGGATCTCTCTGCCTAATTTGAGGAAGGTTTCTTCTGAAGTTAGGATTTCAAATTTGAGGAGCTGGTGGGTTCTCTCTAGGAGGGTTTCTTTCGGATACAGTGAGTCTCTCCATCATTCTTTCCATTGCTTTGGCCAAGGAATCCAATTTGGAATCAAAAGTTGATGTGGAAGGTTCCTCTTTTATTGTGACTCTCCTCTCTGTCCTCTGTCTTGCCCTTTTTTCCAACAGGTTGGCCTCCACACTTAATGCACTTTTTTGCATGTCCTCCAGGGTGGTGGAGTTTCTTTCCCTTAATTGATATGACATATCGGCATCAAAACCATTTCTGACAATATTTAGAGAGGATTTTTCTTTACCTCCCATCTATCTAGAAAACTCCTTTGGAACACAGTAAGTTCAAGGAATGAGGCAGTGCTTAAACCTTTATACCATTTCTTAACGTCACCCATCAAACTCTGGGGAAACAATCTCATTTGAATGTCTGCCTCATCTACTTCCTGTAGGTAAAAATAATCATTCATTTTATCAACGTGTTGCTGAGCGCTCAAGGGTACTGTTCCATCAAACTGAGGAAGTCTCGTTTGATAGTCTTGGGGCATAGCGTGGAGAGGTGCGGATAAGACCAAGGGAGCATATTTGGCTGCCATGATAGGTGGAGGGGGCAGGACAATAACCTGGATGATAGATGGAGTGGTGACAGAAGATGAGGATGAGGAGAAGCTAGCTGGCACAAAGTTAGTGGTTTGAGGTTTAGCGGTGGGAGATAGAACTTCAGGAGTCCGGGGTTGCAAAACGGTTGGGTCTAGGACGGTTTCAGCCACAAAGCTGTCAGATTTTGTTCTGAACAAGATTTGTTCGAAAAAGATGTCAAAGTCAATATCCTGAATGGCAACAAGCTCCTCTGGAAGAGAAGGGGACTTCCGAAGGGGATTATGTTTTACTGAACCTTCAACAATGGTCCTTTTCCTAAGCAACTGTTCTGGATTATCTGTTGCTATTGCAGGTTCTGGGTCGGGATGAGATCGGGTATAAGCTCTTTTGGGAGCCAGATTTCTTTTTAATTTTTATATATATACTTTTTAGTTTTAAGAGTCTGAAAATAATATGTACAGGTTTTTAACAAACTCTAAACATCAATTATTCCTCAGATTTGCAATATTTCATAAGCAAGCTTTTCATCTAGGGAAAAAGGACGTGAGGTTTAAAAAATTTGTTCAGTTCTCTTCCCCAGTGGAGTCGCCACTATGTTAATGCCCTATAAATTTCCTAGAGGTTGTTAGGAAAGAAGAAATCTACGAGAGGTAACTTTATCCAACCGCTTCGAAGATGGGATCTATCCCTACCAACTTCAGAGAGGGATCTCTCTATATGATTTAGATATGTTTCGAATTTAAAATATTAGGCTAGGTAAACAAATAAGTTGGTTTCGTTGTTGTAGTGTTTGTCGGGTTGGCTGAGATAGTTTACACATTAGTTGGGCTATGGGGTCTGTATCGTAAGAATGAAATCCAAACCATAAAACAAAGAAACCTTTCACAGGGCGAGATAATATAATCACTAGATTATTTTAGTAGCATAAATGAGGAAAAACAGAAAAAGGTGAGAAGGTCCATTACAATAAAGAAGCAGTTAAGAATTTCTTTATGATAAAATCAGAAGATAAAACATAAAAATCTTTCAAAGTGTGAAACAGGGTATACGAAGATAAATCCTGCAACATTCATTACTTTCAAATATTAGATTTAGCAAACAGTGTGATAACTAAGCGAGGATAACATTAAACTTAGAAAGAAAAACATCACCAGTGGATACACGCAAGAATCTTGTAAAAATGCCTCTTTGTATTAATGGAAGATCTCCTGAAAAGTATTACAGTCTGATAGCTCATGGGGCGTAAATATCAACCCTCAATACTTCGAAAAGTGAAGTATTTATAACCCAAAATTACAAACGATCCTGTCATAAAAGACCAGGACGTGGTAAATCTATTTTTAGCCTAACTAACTTAACAATCTACAGAAATCTAGGAATTGTTTGGTGATGTGTCGTAACTGCATGCTATTTTTTGGGTGAGTCGTTGGGGAGGCTTTTGCATGACCTCATCTGATTGGATAGCTGATTGGGCTGGGACAACTCATCTGCTACTCGATCAGGTCACAAATCTCTTCCCATCGAAGATGACTGGGAACGCTGACTTTGAGTAGCCTTCGGTAGACTTCATCCATTTCTGTGTATTTAGCGAAGGTAGGCTTGGTGATGAAGATATACCGGATTTCATGCTGAATGATGAAGTCCAAATGAAGTGCATCTAGGAATGCCTTACTAGTGATGCTACCTTGAATTCCTGAAAACTTTGAACCATCCTTAGCCACATCGGCCAGTCTCTTTTTGTAGTCTGGGAGTGTCATCAGTTTGTCGTTTATCACCTTCAGACCAGGAAGACCTTTCTTGTATAAAGCCTCAATCTTACTGAAAAACTTTTGTACCACTTGGTCCATGGCCTGAACCTTTTCTTCCAGTTGTAGCATCAATCCTCTCTTGGTCAAGACTCTCTTGACCTCAAGGATGGTCTCTGTTCTATCTTCAATTCTCAGCTATTCCAATTCCTCTCTAGTTTTAGAATTTAGGAACTTGATTATTTCATTAGCCTGTGCGGGCATCTCTCCTAATTATGATCTGATATTCTCGGTGGCCTATTTGCTTCTCTGCACTAATTCATTTTTCTCAAACATAATCTGTATCATCGCCCATATCTCGTTCATAGACTTGGTGATGTCTGTCCAGACACTTTCTTTAACTTTGGCCAGCGTTTTACCTGCCACTGTTTGCTTCTGGAGCTGTTGTAACTCTTGTTTGAGCTGATCTGACACTTGTTTTTCCTTGGAAAAGCTGGTTTGATAAGAAGTTTTGAGTTCTTGAAGGTTCTCAATATCCTTTTTGAGCCTGCTAATCTCTGTCTCTTGCAGGTTCATCTTTTCCATAGATTTGGCCAATTCGACCGACTTTTCCTAAGACGTCAGTGGATTCGCCGATGGGACTTCTGCTAGTGATGTTGTGCTTACTCCTGAGAGTGGAACTGCACTCAATGGAATGACTTCCATGGGCTTCAACTGTTCTTTCTCTTTCATTAGCTTTTCCATCTCATCTTCCATTTCTTTCAGTTGTTCATTTTTCTCCATGATTAATTTAAGCATCTCATCTTTTTCTCCTTCTGTTTCTGCTATTTCCTTTGCCTACGAGTCTACTATTGGGGGCAACTTCAATTTCTTCCTCAAAGATGCTATGTCTACATTTTTCTTCTTGATCCTCTCCTGAACTACTTTCACATTCGAGGGATCGTACCTGATCTTGAGGACCAGCTCCTCCAATGTCTTGATCTTGTTGTCTTTGGCAAAGGATGATATCTTCTCCAACTTCAACTATGTCTCGACGTTGTTCAAAGACACTTGTAATCTGGAGGCAGTAGTGGAAGCATGTGCCAACATGGAGAAAACCATTTCTCTTGTATGCCTGTGTAGACCATTTGATCAGCAAGGTGCACATCTTTGGTCTGGAATTCAAAAGTATCCCTTTTATAATCAGTGATTACCTTTGGGTTTGGTATCTGTGCTTGGAGGAATGCCATGTGCATTCTTCCCTTCTCTATTTCAAATGTCGATAACAACCTGTGTTTTGAAGATGACGTCTGCTTCCAGAATTGGTTGTATGTGCTGCTGGTCAGAGTCTGATTATTTTTCTTGATCAGATCATATTTCTCAAAGATACTGAGCTTCAGACCTGTCTTGCCTGGCTGATTGATTGGTGGAGTATATGTATGCTTCTTTGGTAACACTGTGGTTATAATATTCTTGCCGCTTGTATTGAGAAGCGACCGATCAACCTCTGTCACTGTAGTAGAGGGAACTTCCTTCTCTCCAGTCGGGTCAGGAGCTGTGGTTTTGGGCCTTTTGGTATGTAGTCAAAATTCTTCTAATGACACTTCAGTGACAGGAGGTGACAAGTCCTGCCTAGACCTTTTCTCCTTCGGGGCCTGTGGTGTGGTTGTCTATGATACAGTGACATAGGTGTCCTGTCGTTCTGTATCGACCAAAGTATTTGGTTCCCATCCTGTCTGATTTGCAAACTTTTCAATAGCAGGCCTAGATTCATGGACATACGAGATGTTCTTGTTTTTCACCCTCATTTCGGAAATAATCTCACACAGATCATAGTGCCATGTGAAACTCATAAAGAATTTCATTTCCTTCAGCAACTTGTTTGCTTCTTTCCCTGCACTTTGATTGTTGCAGATGAAAGACCCGATCTGCCCTTTGATTCTGAGTTGTTGCTTTTTCTTTAAAGACACAAAGTGAATATCATCAGATTTTATCATCTGTCTTATGTATTCCATAGAAAAAATTATGACAGGTAAGTATTTGGGCAGTTTATACGGGGCCAACTCGCACCCATAGATTCTGATCTCAGTGTGATCTTGATACAAATACCAGTCGCCAGTAGGGATGATTTTAAGGATGGAAATTTGTTTTAAAATGTAGAAACCTTGGCGAATCTTACTAATCCTTCATATGCCAACTATAAATGTTTGGCGATATTTTTGTAAAAATATTCAAATTTATAAGGATTTTAGATAGTTTTTATAAAATTTTGGCGATTTTTAAGGTAAAATAATTTTATTCTATAGAATTTGGGCGAATTATTTTTAAAATAGCGAATCTCGTTTTTGGAAAAACCATGGAAAATTAGCCCATGAGTGAAATTTAGCCCCTAAAATCATCCATGGTCGCTAGTCTTTGTATGATCCGAGAGATGTAGGATCCTCTGAACTTTGTCATTAATCCTGGGTTCTAGTTTGCCGCTAAGCATACTCACCATTGAGTGGTAGAACTGATCAATGAACTACTTGAAACTAAAGTCCGTGGAGTTATGTCTGAGCAGGGACATCCATGCGGTCACTGCCTAGGGTCTGCCATCTCCGTCCATCTTCTGCATGGAAAAAGTAAATTTGTCCGCTTGGAAGAAAATGAACAGGTATGCCAGTATTGAAGAATACTGGAACATGCCTTCTGTGGCGGAATTGACAAATTGCTCGTGAATATTATTCGCCAGGAACGTGCTGAAATCGAACTATGTAGTGGGCTTCTCATCGGTGGAGAAAATAGACAAAAACCCCAAAATGGGTTCATCTACCCACTGATCTGAATAATAACCCAACAAGGCGCATAGGGATGTGATAACCTGGTTTCCTTTGGTTGAGAAGATGGAGGAAGGATAAGGGGGATTTGTAGCTGGGAGCTGAGCGAATTGTGGAAGAAAAAGCTCAAATATTTGAGCTCTTTGAGGAAAATTCATCTTCTGGTATAATTCTGTAAGGATTTCAAGGTTTAAAGGTGATGTGGAATCGACTCGAGATATTTGCATCATTTGTTCGATGGCTTCTGGCGTGATGAGGAAAAGAACTTCCTCGGAGGAGGATATGATGGCTCTTTGCTTGGGGATATAGTGGGCTTGTCACTTGAGGGCAAACTCTGGGAAATGATGAATCTGTGGGAAGAGATACAAGGGTAGGTTGGACTCCCAGAGTCTAATTTCGTCACTCTGGTCCAGGAAAACTTCCTTAAGCCATGACTGAAGGTCTGCGAAGTCAAAATCACACTTAGTTTCTGCGATTAAGTAATCTTTGTCGGCCAATGGAATCCTGTCGAGGTCGACAGGAGGCGAGAGAAATAGATTCTCCTCTCCTTCTACTCATTTTGACTTTGGCGCCATTACTGTAACAATACTTGCAAATAAAACAATGTTAGCGGGGATGACTGTAGATAGGGGCGACTAGCTGTAACGGAGAAGAAAATGGGGTAAATTATCTGGTGCGATGAGTGGGTAAATGGTAAAGGAATGAAGAGTGAGGGTAATTTTGAGTAAACGGGTATTTGTTGGGTGCGGGGGACAGGTCAGCTGGTTAACTGATAGGTTATCCAGTAATAAATGGCCAACGGGTCACTTAGAGTGAGAGATGGTAGGTGACAGTGACAGAGGGATACGGACGGGTGATGTGGTAGTTATCGATTGGGGGAAAACATCATGGTGAGGGGCTTGCCATGAGTGAATGAGGGGGAAAGACCAATGAAGTTTATGGGATGTGACTCTTTTGGAAAGGTGGACGGTAACGTCAAGAGGTGATGTGATCTGTCAAGCAATGAGAGGCGATGGTATTCGGGACCAGTAGATTCATGCCACGTATAGGTAGGGGACCCACCAG
>SNQJ01S0044511.1:30327-41476 GCA_010110895.2 Picea sitchensis | reverse complement strand
ATCAAAGATTGGGTTGCGGAAAGAACATTCGTCACCCTACTACTCCCAAGAAAATTGTCAGGTGGAAGCTGTAAATAAATCTCTTAAGACCATCCTACAGTGAACGATCAACTTGGCCAAGTTAAATTGGCATTTGATGTTATACTCGACATTATGGGCTTACCGAATGTCTATTAAGACTACAACCGGTTTCTCACCTTTTCAACTCATTTACGAGCTGGAAGTAGTCTTGCCTATAGAATGTCAGATCTCGTCCCTAAAATTGGTAGTACAGTTACTGCCAAACACTTCTCCACTTGAACAACGGTTATTATACCTTGAGTAGCTCAATGAGCAACGTCATGATGCGGCCCTGGCCAATGAGGCTCACAAAAAAAAAATCAAGTGTCAGTATGATCGGTCTGTTCGTCCTTGAATTTTCTCGGAAGGCAACCTTGTCCTGGTCTATGACCAAGATAAGGACCCCATGGGGGTAGGCAAATTCAAACCCAAGTGGTTCAGACCTTTCATCATAAAAGAGGTTCTAAAAAAGGGCGCTTATCATCTGGTTGAATTTGAGGGAAATGCTTTGGCAGAGCCTAGAAATGGGCTCTACCTCAAGAAGTATTACTCATAGGTAGGTCACCTTGGCTAACGTTTTGTAACATATGTATAATCTTTGTACTATTACTTTTTGGTTGCTTTTAGTATTATGGACATGTCATTTTTTATGTTATCTTTTGTCACCATGGAAGATGTCAAGTGAATCAGAGGTGTTCATTAGGTACGCAGATGGTGCTAGCCGACACACTCGGAGGCTTGCCTCCACACGTTGGGTAAGTTTTACACCTCAAGGCCAGTTATTATCTTCAAGAGGTATATGTTTAGGCGACACCACAAACAATGTCACCGAGTATAGTGCAGTTATTGAGTTGCTTCATGACGCCCTGTCATCTGGTATCTCTCATCTCCGGGTCTATTTAGACACTCAGTTGGTTGTGTCTCAGTTAAATAGAGTCTACCGTGTTCATGATCCAACTTCACACCGACGATTCCTTAGGGTATGTCTCTTAGAATGAAGCTTTGATTATAGTACATATTTTCATGTTCCTAGGATATTTAACCAAGTTACAGATACTCTAGCTAATCAAATTTTAGACTGGCATCTTGCACACATATAAAAAGACATGCACATAAACATGTAAATACATTTTTAAAGGAAAATATGATCCATAAGACACAAAAAGACATAAAAATCCATATATAATATCATAATAACCAGAGTAAATAGGTGGACGCAAGAACCTCAAAAAATATGAACAATAACGAGTCATGGGGCTTATGCCCTCAAAAAATATATACAAGTGGAGCTATCAAAGTCTGGACTAACTAAGGTCAGGGCCTGTGGGCCTTGTTGTAATAATCAATGACGTTTTCCAAATTCCGAAATAGTCGGACCCACGTTTGTGGTTCCCCCACTACATGAGGTTGCATAGATGGTGGCAGATCCTCAATCTCTGCCATGGGGATGGTGCAAGTGAGCGAGGTAAAATTTAGATCAACTTGTCTCAAAACCCTCTCAGCCTCACCAGCTGGAGGCTCTCCTGCTGCTGTTGGTCCCCCTGTGGCGGTAGGTGCAACCCTTGATCGAGGACGACACCTATTCCTCACATAATCTGCAGGTCGCGAGGGTCCCACATCTGCACATAATAGACACATATCTGTCAAATACTCTGGTATATAAAAAAAAAAAAACATAAAAACTATATATGTTTCACAAAAAAAAATGATGAAAACTTATCCATCTCGCCTTGCTCCTCACCTGGAGGTACAGGGATCTCAGGATCTCTCAAGAAATCAATCCCAGCATAAGGATAATCCTCTATGGCTGGGATCTGCCGCAACAACCAAGCAAAGAAGTCATCATCAAAGGACTCATTGGTCCTTCCACCACCCTGTTGTGGCAACAACACTTCCCATCTGCAAACCATAGGAAGAGATGCCTGATGTCCTCGTACCACCACTCGAGGACTGAAACTAGGAACTCTTTCAAAGAAGAAAGAGCATAGAATCATCTCGAACCCAAAGTTCCTCTGCGTCTG
The DNA here is from genome assembly GCA_010110895.2 of Picea sitchensis. Taxonomy (NCBI): domain Eukaryota; kingdom Viridiplantae; phylum Streptophyta; class Pinopsida; order Pinales; family Pinaceae; genus Picea; species Picea sitchensis. The sequence continues at coordinate 39,395 of SNQJ01S0044511.1, read as the reverse complement.
CAACTGGCAATATATCAACTACCTATTCATACAATCCAACAGTGTAGTGCTCTAGTCAAATATCTGTGCATTTAAGCACTGGACTGCATAGTTCATCTGTGCACGGGATGCCTGATGTAGAGCTGCAGAACTAGTCATCTGCCCAATAAGCAACACAATCACCTGCAGTGATAAATCAGTGATCCTTCTTATTGGCACTTGGGAGATCGATCGGTCTGTACCCGCCTCACAATGAAGTCCTATCAATTCCAATATATTGTGAGGCCCAGCAAGAAATGCCCGAAAATTGACTGGTTCCCCTCTCCTGGAGAGGCCAGTCAAAAAGTATATATCCTCTGTAGTGGGCACTAGTGACTGCCCCTCTAACATAAAAGCTTCTGTGTTAGGGTGCCAATATTCAACCAAGGCATTCAATAGCCTAGGTTGTGCTCTCATGAAAGGACATAGAAAAGACTTGAGCAAGCCACATTGCATTAACATTTCCACAGCGTTAGGGTCTTCCCCAACTAGTGTGCTAATATCTTTGTGCTCTCGTTCTGTCCATTGCACATACATCCTACACATGGGAAAAATTTTAGAGGGTTAGGCCTTGCTTTTTAAACTTTTTTTTCACTCATGGGAGGGTCCACATGCGCTGTTGTGATGATAGTCGTGTGTACATGAACTCTGACATAAGACAGAGTGAGTGTACACGCGGGCTGTCATAGGACATCCCGCGTGGACCTAGGACCGACCTTTTAAAGGTCGACTCCCCCCCAAGAAACCAAATTAAATGCACAAATGAAGAATTAAAAGGCAAGAGGAGGTAGTTTATACTTACTTGGTCCAGACATATGGTTGTTTCATTCACTTTATTTCCCGGAATCACCACTTTTATCAAAGGTGGTTTTTTGCTCTAGAGTCAATTTCCAAATCAACAATGGTGATAATGAGCTGGCAGCTTCTATTTATAGACTTTTTGGCCCTTTTTTGTCACTTTTTTGGCCCCCCTTATAATTTTCTCTAAATTGAAACCCATTTAGAGTGATTCAAGAGTTTAAATGGAAGGTTACGTTCAGGTATTAGGACAATTTTTGGAGTTTTGGGTCACTTTTGACGGTCCGTGGGTAAAAATCTCAGATGGTCAACTTGAGCATATAAGTTAGGTTTCCACCCCTACGTTTGTATCTCGTTGTCTTTATCCCTTTTCCATAGGATCGATCCCACCAAGTTGCGACACGGAACCATCATTACTGCTTTAGAAATGTCACGATTTGGTGGTAGAGCTTACCGGAACATGGATGTCCTAGGTAGATCCTAGTTGCATTATGGTGTCCATGCTGTCACTAATGACTGTAGGCTCGAGAGTCCTTTTAGGTTTTCCTAATTACAAGTTTGAGCCTCATTTGCATGACTCCTTATCACCCTTGACCTCACCCTCGGGACTCCCAAAACATAACGGGTCTTCTTTTAAGCCCTTTTCAGACCCTCTAAACATGAAAGGATTGTTGAGAGATATTGTGGCCTTTCATGCTCGTTAAACTGAAATTTGAAGTCACGTCTGTCCGATGGTAGTTTACCCCTTTTTCGGTCCAGATGGTCAACTGTACGAACAAAGGTATACTCTAGGGGACTCAGTTCTTTTAAAGAGTATTCTCAGGTATGATTTTAACCTTTTTTCTGGCATGAGGGAATACATTTACAAAAAAGGAACCCCCATGGAGTCCACAGTTAAGCTCTTTTTAGACTCCCTAAAATTGAAAATATTGTCGAGTGACCTTATTCTTTCACACTCGTTAAACTGGTCCAGAAGAACATTCTTGATGGAGTCCATAGTTAATCTTTTTTCAGACTCCTTAAAAATGAAAAAATTGTCAAGTGATCTTGTCTTTATCACACTCGTTAAAATGGTTTTGAATAGACGTCTTGTCGGTGCTAGTTTACCCCTTTTTCGAACCAACTAGACTATCTTAAAAAAAGGTTCCCCAATGGAGTCTCCTTTTACGTTTTTTCAGACTCTTTAAATATGAAAAACCATCGAGCTTACCTTCTATGGGCTCATTAAAATTACATCGAAGGATGCTACCATTGTGTGTTTTTTTAACTGCGTTTGCATACCTGCGTCTTTGGTCTAATGTCAGCTCCATGCTGCTCTCAACTGAACCATTTGAAGCATGCCTTATACGCAAGCCCTATAGCACTTTGCCTCTACGTCTTGACACCTTTAGACCCAGGAGGGATTTTTTTCAAGTGTCCTTTCTTAGAACATCACTCTTGTCCTTGCGCCTCTAACTTGTATGTTTATGACACTCATTTCTCCTTTGTAACGTAACATTCTTTTATTCTTTTTCCAAAATTATTGAAAAAGACAAAAAAATCAAATATACCCCAAAAAGGGGAAGGGAAAAGTATTTTCTTTGTATTGACAGCACACTGAGTCGCCCTTGGATAAAGCACATCCTTACGTTTGTTCATCAAGCCCTGGGATTTAATATGACCTTAGGAAGTTGTTCCCACTACATTGAGTTGTGTCCTCCTCCATTTGGTTATTCTTCCAAACATATGGAGAGTTTATGTTGTCTCCTGCCTTGTGAACTTATGTTAATGCCATGCTACCCGAGTCTCATCATTTTTCATGCTATTTTCCAAGGGAAGTTTTTCCAAGCCTGAGTCGGCCCCTCTGCAGTTTGTCTCTTTCCCTCATGCCCATCCATCTCGAAAGTCCAATCAAGTCTTTGTTCTAAATCAATGAAACCTTCAGTCTGATCATCAAGATTCCCTAGTCCATGACCGACGAGCCGTCAAAGACCTCCGGGTAGTGAATCCGTACACTCATATTACACTCCTACCCAATTTTTGAATATTTTGAAGTTGTTTATCGAGCTCTGAAGACCTCATCTCTAGCCATCAGGCCTTATCAGCTTCTAGAAGATGGATACTCTACATGTATATCTTTTTGATTTCGAGATGTAGCTCTGTTGTGTATTTCTCCCGGCTACACTTTATATAGTTATATGACATGGATCTATAGTGTATTTGATTGGTAGCCATGATTTTATTCATCCCGAGCATGGGTATGCCCGCCTCAATGAGACAATTATTATTTTACAGAAGGCACCTCCTGATTTCTGGTCCCTGGGCTCACTTGTTTGGAACGTTGGTGAAGATTGTTAATGTATTTTGGCCATCAGATGCTCTTCTGACCTCACACATTAGGGGGCATCTGTTATAACCCTAATTTTCACTAGACATGCTTACCTGGCATCAGTCCATCGCATATTCCTTCTTTTCCAAAAGACTACTGAACAACTCTTCTTAAAAACCCTTTTTATAAAGACCCACACGCCCTGCTCCATTGCTGCACGTGTGTACACGCTAACTAGCCCAAGACAGGCTGCGTGTACCTACAAAAGCACGAAAAAAGGAAAGTTGCTAATGCAAAACACAAATTTGGGTAAGTTAACTAAACCTTTCGGCCATGCATGGCTGGTCATTCGACCAAATACCTAGCTCCTTCTAACCTATAAAAGAAGGGGTAGAGCTCCCATTTGAAAGGAGGAAAAACGTAGTAAAGAAACTATACCCGATTGAGCATTCCCTTTGTCCCAACCTTTAGCCATCCTTGTGCAAAGACAAGTGTAGAGAAAATTAGTTGGAAGACAGTGGAAGAAGAGCCCAGGACCAGGATCGAGGAGAAGTAGCCGAATTTATCATTGTAAGGTATCATTGTGAAGTTAATAAAAGAATTTCTTTTCCCGTCCCGCCATATGAGATTGTCATTATTTGAATATTGATTGCACCATTGATTAAATCTCTAACCCATTAGTTCATAGATCAAATGCATGTGGAGTTATTTGTTTGTCTTTTGTGAATGCAGGTCAATATTGGGAGGAGAGTTGCATTCAAAGAACGAACAAGTGCGAAAAGGGATCTACACCAAGCACGAAAAATAAGGTATGTCAACTTAATCTCTTGAGCCTTGTATTTACATATGAGTAATGGGGGTTTAGGCATGGGATGATGGTAAAACGTAAGAATCTTTAGGTCATTTCTGCATGCATGATAAAACCCTTAGTGCTAGTTCGTAGGATGGATTTCCCACCCACAACACTCCTTTCAACTTTTTTCTAACTCCCTAAACATTAAAATATCATCAAGCAAGCTTGTTTCCTTTCACACTCATTAAATGGATTTGAAAAAAGGATGTCTATTTGCTGTAAGTTTAACCCTTTTTCAGATTGGATGGACTAATTACAGAAAAGGAATACTTTAGTCAACCTTGGCTAGAAGATTTCTCCCTTGTATTATTTTATCCTTTTCAGGATTGGAAGACTAAATTTATGAAAAAGAACATGCTTGGAGTCTTCTTTGTCCTTTCAGACTCTCTAGATATGAAATGATGAATCAATCACTATTCTCTGCCCCGTGATTGAAAATAAAACCATGGGTGAGAACATTGAGAATTATTTTATTTTCTTTCTCACTCGCTTAAACATGAAAGAAGCATAAAAAGTGGGTTTTTTTTCCATCTAGTCATATTCGCAAATGGCAGTCGTTTATTGAGTCGTCCTTGAAAAATGCACCTGTTTTGTGTCTATGTACAACAATTGGGTTATCCATTTTATTTTATTCCTTCCCATCTCCATGAGTTCTTGGACTCCACCAATCGGTTACTCTTCTAATCATCCATGGCAAGTGATTTGGTCCCTATCGATTCAATGATGAAAAGTCAAGTTATTTGTCATGTTTTTTTGTTCAAAGGAAGTTAGCTTGTGTCGTCCATTTTTAGTCCTTTATCCCATTCATCCCAACCATCCTTGTGTCATTTGTTCTCTACTATTACACTCTTCACACCATCTATGTTTATATGTTTCATGTCGATTTATGAGGGATACATCAATGCCCTCCTTCAATGGATTTCATCATGTCAACTCCAAATCATTATCTAGGTTTGAAATCTAGAAACCAGTTAGTACCCTGGGATTTGCAGACATCAACGACAAATTCCCTTGCATTTCAACAGTGGGTTTACATCATTGGATCATGTTGAATGAATCTATGAGTGTTCAACTTCAACTCATTTATTCACACCTGCAAGATTCTAATAGGTATCTTGGGGTCCATAATCATCATCAGTGGATTTCATTTTGTCTTCTAACGAAATACATCAATGAATGGTAATTAGATGGTTTCTACCATGCTTGACCTCAACTCATTTATTTGCATGTTGTAGATTCATACAATTGGAATTTGGGACGAATACCTTGGGTTGGGACCATTCATTCCTTTTTTTCATTCCCTCCCAATTTGCGATGGAGTTCTTCATGAGTACTTCAGAGATCACTCAAGCATTGAGTTCTCTCATTGATTTGTATACTGTGACATATATCCACATTCGTACTTGTTTGTGGTTATTCTCTCACTTGTGACATGAATCCAAAATGTATTCTTTCGTGGCTATGATCTAGTTACTTGCGTCGTGCATGGACTTGCAATGTATGTTTCGCGACTATGCTTAGTTTCTATTACCGAGCATGGGTATGCCTGCCTCGGGGATTTTATTATTATTCAATATTGATGATGGTTTCTTTCCAAGTTCCTTTTACTAAAGCTCTATGATTTTATTTGTAAAGTATTTCTGCCATCAGACACCTCTTCTACCCTCACACTTTAGGGCGCATCTATTATACAATTATTTTCTACCCGATCACTTGATGGGTATCACTAAGGGTTATCGGTCTGAAACATTGAATCATACATTTTTTCCCCTGATTTTTCAGTACCTTTTTTCTTGGTCGTTGGTTTCCCCTTTACATCCTGTGACCAAAAAGTTTTGGTCACTTCTTATCCTCTTGCAAAGGGTGATCAGTCTCTTTGTACAAAAATGCAGGGCATGACGAGGTTTGTTACTCCCTATTTAGGATTGGTTTCATGAGATGAGATTAAACCCAATATTATTAGTGGTTTGACCTTAAGAATATTTTCATCTTGGGCATGGAGATCTTATCCAAACTACACTTTGATATTATCTCTACTAACCTATAAATAATGGGGATCTATCATGGGAAAAAGGAGGAGAAATAAAAATGCAAACTCATTTTGGTTGTTTGATTATAGAGCTTGGGAAGGGAATTTGTGAAAGGAATGCATCAAATTATTTGGTTGTAAGGTGTAATCCATTTGTTCTATTAATATAATATGTATAAGATGTTTCCCTCTACTTGGATGTGTATGTAATTGTTATATCTCCTTGTGGAGAATTAATGTTTTAATGTGTTATGATACATTATTAGATCTATCACTAATTTATACATGATTAGTTTGATCTTGTGAAAGGTTTCTATGTCTCTATGTGTGTAGATATAAGTTGTTAAGAGCGAAGGGAATCTTTGTGGAAGCTCACAACTAAGGAGTGTGCAGGGACAACTGTCGGATCACTAGGTAAGCCTGTCATTCCATCAACTTATAGATTCTTTTCATGTATGAATTAGATCTAGGAAAATCTATCATTTACATGTCTATTATGTCTTAGGTATAGGAATATCCTAAGGGGTTTATCTCCTATAGGGTGAAAATATCCTACAACATCGGGGCTTACCTAACCAGGTGTTACCACCTATCCTCTTCATCGACGAAGTCCTCCGTCATCGTCGATATTTTTCAGAATACAACACTTGGATATATGTCCATATATGACCCAAAAATACTGTGTCCAACATCAATGTTCTAGATATTCATCGATACCCCTCTCCGATGATCAATGACTCTCATTTGTTCTTGAAATATTTTTCATTGTTGTTGTCATTGGTGTCGATCCATTCTCCAGATCTCACTCCATACCCCTACTTTCCATCCTTCGATGAATGGTTAGGATATAAAGAAATGTATATCTAACAGTTTAGATTGTGATAGAACACCTAACACTACTACATATGACCAAAATTTCCACGGTTTTTCGTTGCTATTGCCACACATATCCATCGTAATTTCCACGAAAGAAAAGACTAGTTTTCGTGGAACTTTTTTCATCACTATTTCCATGAAATAGGTATTCATGGAAACAATGACGACACAAGGCCACCACATGTCATCATATTGAATATAGGTTTACCTTAAAAATCATGGCAATAGCGATGAAACATTGTCGCAATAGAGACGAAAAATCCTGCCAAAGTAAAAAACTCACCAACAGCTTACGACGTAGATGCCATAAGTGCGACGAAAAAGAGTGGAAATTTGCGACGAAAAATCATGGAAACAAAGATGAAACCTCTTGTCATAGTAAAAAATTACGACGCAAATGTCATATGTGTGACGAAAAAGTGTGGAAAGTTACAACAAACGTTCGTCGCTATTTCCATGAAAATCCTTGGCAGAGTAAAAACTATTTTTTGTCTTGCAACAAAATTTCGTCGCTATTGCCATGAAAATATTCTTGGTAGAGTTAAAGGGTTTTCAAAGAGATTTCTTCACTATTTCCATGCCTCCTATAGGTTTAAAAAAAAAAAATCTACATGAGAATATACATGAATAGTTGGAAATAGTTGTAGAGAAGCAAATTTGTATAGTTGATAAGATAGTCCCTTACACTACTAGACTCAAGAGATACCTATTGGCTAACCATTGTAGCCACCGTATGATATATTTGTATAAACCTCACCTACTTGATAATGATGATTCTTGGCAAATTTTCCAGGATGATAGGGACATTTGTGGCCTTTATGCTTATTGAGAGCAAGTTGATACTCTAATGTCATTCTCATAGACAAAAAAATGTTTCCCAAGGGCTTACTACCTCTGGATAATTCCTTTTCCCTATGTGATGTTGGGAGTAAGAACACATCCTCTCAAGAGGCTTCAAAGAGAAAGGTATCATACACTATCCTTATGAATATTGGTGCAGATGATGACCCTAAAACTTTGTCTATAAGTGCTTATGTTTTCGAGTTAGAAAAGAAAAATAATATTACTTTATTCCTTGAATTCAAGGATGCCTTTGTCTATTCATATGATGAGTTTTGTGGTTTTGACCTGAGAATTATCCATCATGCTATTACTATAAAATACAACACTATTACTATTTGGAAAAGACAACAACTAGTTACTCTAGCCTTTGAGGCCACTATTAGGAGGGAAGTTGACAAGATGCTCAATGCCAATATCATAACTGGTTCTATATCTAGTAACACCACTAACATCCACAGATACTGTTGATTGACTTGACCTTGTAGCTAGAGAGGAATATGATTCTTCAAAAGCATAGGTAAGGGCATAAGCAATAGAGGTGGTTTAATCCATTGACTCAGAAGAAATTAACTAGGTAAATACAACACCATAGCAAGAGAGGATACATAGGTAGTTGAGGCATAGGCTTCTTCTTCAGTAGTAGAGAAAAAGAAAAGGGAAAAGGAAGCAATAGGAAAATTAACCAAAAGCAACAAAGTTGGAGGTAGAAGAAGGAGAGATAATTATTGACTTTTGTGTCAAGTACTCTGAGTGGGTTTCTATGTAACATCCTCCTCGTTGTGACAACGACTCTGACAACAGGTGCGAAATTTATTTTTTTTGTGTTTTAAAAGTGTGTGCGCATGGGTAGGAGTGGGAAACCGACACACTTGACTCTACGTCACCACCCAACTACCGACAAGATGCAACTACGATGAACACAACCAGAAGGCTTAAAGCGCACGACAGAACTACCAATCACGAACAACCACTACCACTACGGGAGACGCAAGTTGATAGGACTCCGACATCGACCCTTTCCTACTGGGACTCAAGACCTTATTCATAGACCAATTACCCCATTGTTTTCATTGAGCGATGAGTTACCGCCCCAGTCTTAATAATGTACCCTTCGTTAACTGCAATCTCTGTTACTGAAATTTACTCAAGACTGCACTTAGATTCAAGGACCCTACTTCTTATGTGTCGTCACCAACAACCAGACTTCAATAGCCTTATGATCAATTAACAATGCCCTCCTCTGATTTTACAATAGCTCGCAATTAAATGACCACTAACTACCTACCAAGTCGTCAACACCAAATTTAGATTCTTATTTTATGATGCAATAAAGTACTACCGTT
>SNQJ01S0044511.1:0-18388 GCA_010110895.2 Picea sitchensis | reverse complement strand
TTGGGGGTTTTGAGGGTTTTGACTTAACAAACCCTAGAGGATGATTCGGTGGTGAAATATTCCACCTGGCTTGTCCCAAGATTGGTCTCGAAGATGCAATACTCCCCCACACAATTCTAGCTTGGTTCTACATCAGTGCAGGAGGGGTCTACACCAACCACAGGCACAGGAAGAGAAGGAGGGCACACCATTGGGGGTTTCTAGAAAAGGGGGCACACCATTCTCAGAGAGGGATTCATTGTAGGTGATTGGCTGGTATTTTGGAGATTCTATCACCTGGTTTTTCATTTCAGGGCATTGGACATCATATCTAGTTCATTCAGGAGGAGTTTGAGGTGCCATTTGATTTATTAGATACATGGGACGAATTGGAGGAGAGGAGCAAACTTCAGAAAGTGGTTTCAATCATTTGCTAGCTTATCTCCTCACCATTTCGCTTGGGACTTCACCATGGATGTAACCAAGCCCCGATCTATCATTCTAGCGTTTTTGTGGAGCATTTGGAGGCATAGGAGTGAGGTCGAATTATCTAGGGTTTCAGGCATCCAGGGGGGCACACCATTTAGTGGAGGAGTTCAGATCCACAGGGTTCGAGAGTGACTTTGGAGATTTGGGCACCTGGGTTGTCCTTACAGTTGCCTGATCTATCAGTTGGCATATTTCTTGGGGCGATTGGAAACTTTTGGCAGCATGGACGAATTGTTGAGGAGCTTCATCATTCCAGCAGGACGTGGCATCACCCAGTTAGGGTTTCTACACTTCATATGACTAGATCTACCTTGGTATTGGTCTTCATCTCTTATCCAACCTTTGGAGGCTTATTTAGTATTGTCAGGAGATTTTTGTAGCAGTTCATACTTCTATCTTGGAGCCATCTGTTGAGCATTCCAGATCGACATCTTCATTGTAGCAAGTTCCTCTATTTCATGAATAAAAACATATTTGAAATGTTTTGGCTTGTCTATCATATTGCATATGGTTGAGGTATGTTCCATGGTTGTCTCTTCTTGTTATTTGCTGCAAACATTCATATAAACACATCAGTAAACCCTAAGGCTGAAATCAAGAGGCCATTAAGCAAGTAAACACATCTAAACAAGTAATTCAACAAAGTGTTTAACGAAATGCCACAACCAGAAAAGTTTTAAAAAGACAACCAAAACCGTGATGATCCTTGCATAATGGCTTGGGATCATTATAGGCACATTCAACTCTTGTACGCTCTATAGGTTTCCTACACCATAATGAAAATCAATACTAGGGAAACTCCTTTCTAGGTGGTGTATGGTTAAGAGGCTATGATGCATGTAGAACCTTAACTAGCTTCCTTCCCTTAACTAGTCTATATGTCTTCTTCTGTTATATTTTAGAAATGAATATTTTTATAGGACATTTTGGCACTCCCTAAGAAAGCCGTTCATTACAATGTTACTCCCCAAACTTGTGTCTCCTACCATCTCCCTTTACCATATTTTAGGCCAGTTCCCAATACATGTCTTCTCCCCTACCACATGGCACCTTCTTTTCCCCATGGAGATTAGGAGAGCTATCTGGAAATTGAGCTCTAAAAAAACTATTGATTTTGAGGTATATGCACCAAAATGAATTTCTCGAGCATGGTTTAGATTAGCTTTCTCTTCCTAGTGAATATATTTTCAATGATGTTGTTTTCTTGGGTTTGTTGTTTTTTTGAACTCATCCTATCATGCATCATTATTATAAATCATTAAATAGTTATGAACCCAATTGGCAATAACTATATGACTATTTTTATTGGACACATATTGACCAAGTTTTATGCCATTGTACTTGATACATTTCTTTTTGAACAATTGGAGAGAGGCAATTTTAGAGCTAGAGGTCGGGCAGGATACTATAGGGACTACCATACCATTGAGGCCATCCTGAATCTTAGAGATATTATCAAAGAAACCAACAAATGGACCTCAAGGTTTATTGTTCCCTTGTAGACTTTATATAGGCCTTTCACTTCCTACCCAACCAATGCTTGTTTGAAGGACTTTGGGACATTGGCATATTTGGGTTGCTCATCATTGTCAGCATGATACTTATTAATATATGAATGAATAATAAGTATTAAAGAATCTAAACTGAAAAGTTGTGGGAGGGAAACCTAATAGTTATTCCTCCTCTTGTCATTTCTATGGTCTATGATAACAATTTGTTTGCCTTATATTTTAATTTTTGCACTCATCTTCATGGTGTTTTTAATTTTGTACTCTTGGACTTATATTTAGGCGCTATAATAAAATTCTGATAGATTTTATAGTTAAAGTTGATATGGCATAGATAAGGGGCAATTGTAACCCACATTTCTAGTGATCACTGACCTAGAAACCTTTCTAGTGATCATTGACCAATCATAAGTGATAGTGAGGAAGGGAAATTATTTATAAAGAGTGTTGATAAAATTCCTTTACAATAAAATAACAACATCTTATGTGAGATCCTTATATCTATCCTAGGGAGGGATAAAATGGTACTTCCTCCAACTACCTAGTCAAAAAATACAATAAAAGTGAGGTGGTCAAGCCACATGTACAAAGATCCGAGTTAAAAGTCCCCAAGAGAGAGGGACATCTCCATAAATGAGGGAAGAGGTTGAGTTAGATGTGCAATTTCTATCCTACAAAGGCCTCCAAGTAGGTGGATCCCCAACCAATCTCCACAAACCATTCAATGAAATGGACACATGGGTCTTGAAGGTGAAAGTCCCTACAAACCATGGTTTGAAATGCCCTAAGAGTGGATGGCCCCTCAAAAAAATCTCAAAGAAGCCATGTGTGAGTTTTTCAAGGTGTAACAACCCTCCTTAAATCATGCCAATCTCCTCCTTAATTCAAGGGAGACCCAAATAGGTCCACACATGGTAAATAGAGTACCTAATGCAACCTCCAAGGTGGATGTCCCATCTATTTTTGTGACACATGCCTCCAAATGGATGAATAAGGTGGCTATTCAAGAATTTGGGACATGGCATGGCATGAGAGGTATGATACATGAAAAAATAAAACCAAATTGTTTTGACCAATGCCTTAGGAATTGTGAATTTCCTCAAGATATGTGAAAATGCCTTGGGAATTGTGAACTACCTTGGGAATTGTGAAGATGCCAAAAAATCAGGAGGAATCCAATGCCCAAAGATAACTACACATCATAATGTGATCAATCAATATATCATCAAACCCTCTATCTATTCATATTACATGGAACCAAGTAGGTTCCCCAACTATCCAAGTCTCATAAAAATCACAAGTAGTAGGGAAGAAATTCAGTAGTAGTACCCCTATGTGAAATGAGGGTTAATGACTTGCTCCAACTCGAGGACATGTGATTTTCTTAGGATTACATGAGAAACTCATAATATCATCATGTACATGTTATAAATAATCTCATTATTTTTCAAAAACATCACACTTACATCCAAATTTGGATTTTACAAAGAAATGGACAAACCGCCAGTGCCTGTAACAACATGAAATCAAATCTAGTTCTCAAGGGAGCTTATTCATTCTACTCTAATGCTAAAAGGAGATGATTCCTTTCATACCCTACTATATCATGTGAAGGATTAGGGTGGTACGTGAAATTAGAGAGACAATGTAGCCATCTTAGCATCTCATCAATATCATGGTCCTTTCCTCTATCTTTAGTCAACATCCAAAACAGAGAAACATTAAAATCCAGATGCTTGTAGACTGACATATCCATTAACATTATTTTAAACATGAACCTAGGTACCTACAAATCAAGGATATCATTTAGTATATACACAAAAGGTCATGGAATACTGCATGATTTATTTATCCACCATTGGAGAGGGCTACTACAACCACTGCCAAACCAAAAATTGTCTTACTTTCTTGTTACTAGTCCTAAAATATTTCCTTTGTTGCCACCTAAGAGTACATAAATTATTGTTTAAATCCATATTGCTATAAATATGGTTTGAGAATTGAAACAGAGGTCTGAATGTTTGAGGTGGGAAAGGAATACTTTGCAATTATCTCTTTTCCCTTCGAAAACACAACATTGTCTTCACCAAGCCAATTTAGTATCCTTCCAATAACATTCAAGTCACAATCAACAAGAATTTTAGAGATATTAAACTTAGTGTTTCCAATTATAGTGGAANAATACTTTGCAATTATCTCTTTTCCCTTCGAAAACACAACATTGTCTTCACCAAGCCAATTTAGTATCCTTCCAATAACATTCAAGTCACAATCAACAAGAATTTTAGAGATATTAAACTTAGTGTTTCCAATTATAGTGGAACTGATCTAATCTTCTAAAACATGTAAATGAGTGGCATCCATTTCATTTTCTACATAGCTTCCAACATTATTGTACATTACAACTTCACATACTTCTGAAACAATGTCACAAACACTTGTTTGAAAAGAAGGCATGCAATCATACATAAATGTAACATGAAGACATGATATGTAGCTTCATCTTTGATGAAATATTTATCCCATAGGCTCCCAATAGACATAAAGTCTTTAAATTTCTCTATTTTGTTTGGAAACAAAGAGTTATCCTTGTCAACATGTCTAGTCCCCCAAGATTCATTCTCTAAACCTTGAAACAAGGATGGGAGCACACGATCTACTTGTTATCCATACAAAATCACAACATGGGAAAAATACTCAGGGATTTCTTGAATTGTAGCCAAGAAGGATAGCATTGGTATTACATATTTGTTGGCAGCCCCATACGATTTCGTTATTTGAACAAGAAATTACACTTTCTGTAGCTGCCTTCACCTCATCTTGTAAATATTATAATTTTGAGATGATCACTGGATTATAAAATATGCTCATTAATTCTTTAAAAGTTTGTGTTTTCGCTTTTTTTTCATGTTTGATTCATGACTGAAAGCATGAATCAAACATGAAAACATAGCTTCATATTATGTTTTCTATATAGGGAATTCTTTTGAAAGATCATCATTCTTATATCCAATGTAAATATAACACTTGAATGACTTATCTTTGGAATGTTTTGGGTATTGATATAAATTTTATATGCTTGGATGGTCTTACATTTGAATTATGAGAGTTTCATTTTGATATACTTGAATTCGTTGCAAAAACTATGGTTGTGCCAGCCATCGAAATTAATGCGCAAATATTGTACCCTATACTTAATCCATCTTGCTAGAACAGTGAATTAATAAGCCTTTCATTACGGGCTATAGGTTTTCATGCTCTGTACGCAAGGTTTTCATTACTAGGAATGGTCAAGAATCAATATCGAACCCTCGATGTTCATACTATGATTACACAGAGGCTTCATTTTGTTTGTTTCCATTTTATCCATTCGGATTTGTTTCTTTCTCTCCTACCATTCAAACCCATAACTTTTTTGAGTCACCCATGTTACAATCCAGTCATATTTGTAATGGATCCTATTGTTCGATTGGAGCCGAATGGCTTCCAGGAACTTCTCTATCATGATGATGCAATCGAATATTTAAAAGCACAAGGTTGGGATGCCTTCATCAAAAGGTTCAAAGGTTATAAACTACATGTGGCTAAGGAATTTGCATAGACTTTCGATGGGTGTAGGGAGAAAATTGGAGATATCCAGTTAGAGGTAACTGAGGATTTTGTGAGTGAATCCATAGGGATTCCATCCACCAGTGAGAAATGGTTCAAAAACTCAAACATTGAAGAGGTGCCATGGAGATTTTTCATAACCTCCAGGAAAATCAAATGCTGCGAAAAAGGTATCCCTATTTCTTTGGTTAAAGCTAGGTGGCATGGTCTTCTGTTGATCCTAAAATAGTTTGTGACCTGTAAGGGTCGTTATGGTTTAGTTTTCCTCTATCATATATGACTACTTATGAATTTTATAGGTTTTCAATTAAATATGCCCTTCTATCTGTTGAGAAGATTGTACAAAATGTCTAAAAGGTATAAGAGACAGAGCCTCGATTCTAGTCTTTTTCACCGCGGCTTGATTAAAATGTTGTTGATTCACCGTTTGACAATCGTGGGCAATTGCTGGGATGGATTTTTAACAAGAAATGGTTTTGCTACAACCATTCCTGTAGAAACCCTTATTTCGGGTGAACCACTGATAGGAAAACAATTTGACATTCCAAATAACAAGCCAGACTCTCTAAATAGAAACCCTCAAGACAAGGCAATGCCCAGTCAGTATTCACATGAGAAATATGTTGTTGGGTTTGAGTTGAGTGAACCCCCTATGCATGAATTACATGCTGTCCATAACGCCACTATGAAACCCGATATCAAAAAATCATGCAAACAAAAAAGACAAAAACACATGGCTCTAGGGTTTTAGAATAAAAGAGATGGTCGTCTTATTTTGAGAAAATTGGGGAATCAAACTAGACCTCATTTGAGCTCAATCGGCTCGATCGAGGTCAATGAGATCTCGGATCCTGAAATTGAATATTCCCTGGCTTCAAAAGACCCAGATTGTCAAAGATATGATCTTGCTCAACCGTATGACTTTGTTACTAATCTTCCATCATGTCTCGAGAGTAAGGATGGGTTCACTAAAATTGGGCTTGATCAAGGGCATGTAACAGGTAATGTCAATACAACCAGGCTTTATTGTATACTTCGTCAACATATAGCTCCTCCTGTATAGTGTGTGATTTATCTACATTGGATTGAACGATACTACACTGATATTCTCATCCTTCAATCTCGGATTAGAACACTCACAACTCAAAGTGAATCACTAGAACATGAAAATCGGGACCTCAGAGTAAATGCAGAGAGGAAGGTTAAGCACCTTAAGATGACAAGGAACGTAATAATAAAAAATTCAAACAGTGTTAAATCCATAATAAATTCTGAGCTACCCTAATCCATTTTTGGTCATCTGTTATGGTAAAACGATTTTTTTCTTATTACTTTCATGTTATCTATTTTGAATCGAATCAGTTTGAAATTAGATTTTGTTTGCTAAGATAAGACTGGCTACAGAATCTTTTGATTCTGTAGCCAAGTCATTTTTAATAAAAAAATAGTAATTAGTTGTTAATAACTTATCTAACTTATTCCTGTTTCATTTTCAAGATATGGTAGATCTTGATGATGATCATCCAAGGGGGAAACATGTTTGATTTTGCATTTAGATGATTAGTATTTCTTTTCAGTTTATTCTGTAAAAAAAAATTATTTAAAAAAAAAACCCAACTCAGATATGAGTGGTTGTAGGCCCTCTGTTTTTGTAATATTTTGATCTTATGAGATCCTATCCTATCTTAGGAGTTAGGAAAAAAGGATTTCAAAACACTTTAAATACTCTTTTTTTTGTAAGTGAAGGCATCTTGGCCTGGAGCCAATGATGGATGAATGATTCTCATAACTTAATGGAACGACTTATAACATTTCAGCTTTAGACCACTGTGAATGTTGTTTCATTGATGTTTTGGTTTCTCTTATCTTGGGATATTAATGTGTTGTATAGATTTAGTCTCAATGACATGTTATGTTCTATGATATTCATGCTATAGATGTCGTTCATGATGTTTTGTTCCATATGTTGCAACCGTGATCATCATATCAATTTTAATATCAGGATTTTTCTTTGATGTTTCATTGGTAGATAAAAATGAATGTTTAACATAAGGATTTCTCTCACTGTAATCATTCGTAATTATGAGATCACTGGATTATATGTGTTCACTATTATGTTCTTAAATCCTGGTTGCCAATACATTCTTTGAATTTATTCAAGAAAACTTTAGTACAAGCCTACTGCAGATTTCTTTCATAGGCAGGGCAGATGGATGCTCTTTGTTCGTACAGAAGCACAGACACATTTAACAAACTAATAACAGGTTAGCTTCACCTGCTTATGGTTTTTGTTATTTTATGTATTAGTGAAACATGAAATTTTCAGATTTCCTTTGACCATCTGTGTATCTTTGTTTCATAACTTAGTTAATTCAAGTTTTATTATATTTTATTAGAAAACAGAAAATACAAAAATGTGCTTTCTTTATCTGCTTCTGAAAACAATTACTTTTACATTTATTTTGCAAAGTTTTCATTAAAACTTTCAATCTGTAAATTCTATGTATAAGATATATATTCATGTTTTTCTTTTCTGTTTAATACGTTTGTAAATAATTAGATTAAATTTCATAGGTTATTACAGTTTTAGTATTAGTTAGTTGATCTCTTTTAATTTAGGACCCTAGATTAGCTAACGAAGCCATTAAACCCGTCAGAATAGGTTATACCAAATGTCTTGGGTTATTTAGAAAACCCCGGACTAGACCTATTCTTCCAGTTGATGGCATGTCAAATTTTCCCGTCAATAAATGGCGCTAGAAGGAGGGCCTGAATTCAATTGACGGCACGTGGAAGTAGCAAGACTCCTCCCCCAGAAACTCACTATGCTTTCGTAACGCATATTCTCTCAGACAACAAAGTTACACTTGAAACAACAACTACCTCAAACGACAATCCTGAGTTTCCCGTTGAACCAGTAACACCATCTCCTCAAGGGGCCGACGTTCAAGAAATTGTTCGTCAGACACTTATAAGGACACATAGTGCCTTGGCCCGTATCAGACAACCTGGAAGGCCAGTTAATCAACCCTTAGATTTCTTAGATATCTCAGAACAACTAGAAGGCACTGGTCTACTCTCAATACCACCAATCCTACCGAAACACCTATTCTTGGAGCCGGAGAGTCTGGTATCCCACCTTCTCCTCCTGGTTCATCTCCATCCTCTTCAGGAGGAGAGTCATCTAACGAAGGAAGTTCCTCGTCTGGACCATCTCATCCTTTGACACCACCAACACCCATGGAAAACTAAAACAATCCCACTAGACCATGGCTCGATCAAGATGTCGTGGTTGTACCTGGACCTCAACACCCATTACCAAAACACCAGGAGAAATGGTTACCTAAATTTGATCCAGATTCTAAAAAATCTATTGAAGATCACATAAAGAATTTTATGTTGGCCATTAGACTCTGAAGTGTAGAACATGAAGATGTAGTGTGAAGACTCTTTCCTTATACATTCGAGGGAAATGCCTCCACATGGTATTTCACCCAACAACCCCAAACCATTGTCTCTTGGGACAAGTTTGAAACCTATTTCTTAGAGAAGTTTGGAGATGATAAATCTCCTAAAGTCTTGGTTATGGAGCTATCCAGCCTAAAAATGAACCCTAAGGAGAAAGTAAAATACTTTAACCAGAGGTTTCTTATGATAAAGAATCGAATTCCCACAGATTCAATGCCCATTGAAAGTCTAATTGTCGCATATTACACCAAATATCTACACAAAAACATAGAGATTTGGGTTAAAAGGTCTAAGAAGAACACACTACTAGAAGCCTTTGAGGAGGCAAGCCAAATCGAAAAGGATATATTAAGCTTAAAAGACAATCTCAATAGTGAACCTGAAACAACTTCATCCTCTAAAAAGAAAATAGAATTCCTTACTAGGCCTCCCTAAGCCAAAAGTCAACCTGAAACTTTATACTTAGAAAGTTTTCAAAAAGATTTCCAAAAACTATCAAATCAGGTCATGGACTTGAAGAGATCAGTCGAGGAGGCATCCTCAAGCAAAGGAAGTTTTAAACCCCCTTTCAGAAAACCTTTTCCTCCCAATCGGCCAAATCCAACCACTAAAGGTCTCAATTTCAAAAGCTTGCAGTACGCTTTACAAACTATTCTAGAAGCACATGATAATCCCGCTTCTGCCCCTCTTGAAAGTTTTGAAGACGTAGTTGAGGAAGAAGTACCGAAAGAAGAAGAATCATCCCCCAATATCTTCGGTCACTTCTCTGACAATATTTTCCAAGCAAATTTTGAAATTGTCCACCCCTACAACACAAGAAGCAAAACACAGAGAAAACATTCTTCTAAAGCAAGTAATAATGTGCTCCCAAATCAGTCGAAGCAAGCTGAAATTAAACAAAGTTTAGCAACCCCTATTTTAGAATATGACTTAATTGAAGATATAAAAAAATTGAGGTCTAATATTTATGTTTTCGAGTTGCTGAAATTACCCCTTATTCTACAAAAAATGCTTCAAAGTATAGCAGAAAATAGTAAGAACAACAATCCTACCAGCAAGAAAACTGCAGAAATTGGTTCTAAAACAGCCAAAAAGATCCCAACTAAAACGACATCTGAACCTCCATATAAAAGGGATTTAGCTGAAAAAACGGTATCAAATGTAGATAAAATTGTTTCAGGGACAGTGGAAAAAAATCAACAGAATTTTGTTGTTAACACTCGTAAAAATGTCCCACCTTTCTAATTAACTTTTGAAATTTTTAATAGGAATGTACATAATTGCATGGTAGATTCTGGTGCATCATCAAACATGATTCCTTTATCTGTTTGTCAAAAAATCAACGTAGAAGTTCAACCTTATAATCTCCAAATCATTCAGCTTGATCGGACAAACGTTAAGGTAATTGTTGAACTTAAGAATGTTCTGGTTACGTTATCTTCTAATCCTAAGGTTCACCAAATTATTGACATCATTGTTGTTGACATCCCTGAAGTCTATGGTTTATTTTTAATTAGGGACTAGTCCAAACAACTGCATGGTTACTTTGCCACAAATTGGTCTCATTTGTGGATGCCAGAAAATGGACAACCCAATAAAATTAGGATAAATCGTGAACACTATCTCAATCATACCATGACGGATCTAAATGATGCAAATGAACCTTTTACCACATCTATTAATTCGTTTGAAATTCAGGGAATGAATACCTTCTTTGGTAACTTCATGACCAAAAGTTCCCCTATCACTAATCTAGGGCAGAAATAAAAAATCATGACCTATAATCAGTCATCAGCTTTGCCAAGGGTGAAAAACACTGCTGATGAAGCTCAGATCTGGTCGTTGTACTTTGATGGATCCAAATCCAAAGAAGGCGTTGGTGCAGGATGTGTACTCATAGATCCAGCAAGTAATAAGACTTTCATTGCATGTCGATTAGAGTTCTAGTGCACTAATAACATCGTTGAATACGAAACACTTTTATAAGGGCTTAGGAAGGCTTTGGATATGGACGTACATAATTTAATGGTATTCGATGATTCATAAATCATGGATAGGTAGGTAAGAAACTTCATACATTGTCTATCACCACATTTGAAAAGTTACCAAATTGAGGTATGGAGTTTAATGCAAACATTTTTAGCGTTTAACATAAATTCCATTCCTAGACTAAGTAATTAGGAGGCTGATTTATTGGCTAATGTCACTTCTAAACTATTTCCCACAGAAGGTATTTCTCCTAATGCATTTTCAATTGAATTGTTGTTCAGGACGTTGATCCCGGACAACATCACCAATTGGAGAGTGTTCGACGATGACCAACAGATCATCAACTTCTTGCATATGGAGGACACCTTCCAAGGTGCAATCATCGACAAAGGCACCCACGATGAAAACCTTCGCAACTTCATGGTAATATCAGATCCTAGATATTCTTAATCGACATATGATATGGTAAACTCTATTCCCAGATCCGTTGTAAGACTAGAGAGTTTTTATGACTTGCATGATAAGTTTAGAGGGTCAGTTAATTGCAAAATGAACAATTTTTCTTTGACTTATGAGACGGTAAATTTAGGGACTAAAGAAAATCCTCAAAATATTAATTTGGGAATGGGATGCTCCAAGCAAGAATGATTTGCCTTCATAAAACTGTTTAAATAATTTGAAGACATTTTTTCCTAGACATATGATGATTTGAAAACTTTTGACCTGAATATAATACAACATGTCATCCCCATGAAACCACAAACTCAACCTTTTCAGCAAAAAATAAGAAATATGCATCCCAAATTAGAACCCACTGTCAAGAAAGAACTGAATAAATTACTAAATGCAAAGATAATTTTCCCGGTGAGACACACACAATGGGTGTCTAATATAGTTCATGTAAGGAAGAAAAGCGATGAAATTTGACTCTGTGTCGACTTTCGTAACTTGAATCGAGTGTCTAATAAAGATAACTATCTTGTTCCGCTAATGGAACAATTCCTTCAACAGGTATCTGGTTCAGAAATACTATCTTTGTTAGATGGTTTTTTGGGATATAACCAGGTCATCATGTCTCCCCCAAATCAGTTCAAGACCGCTTTTCGTACCCCATGGGGGACTTGTGCCTATAATAAGATGCATTTTGGGCTTATAAATGCCAGGGCCACTTTCCAAAGAGCAATGGACATTGCCTTTCGTGGTCTTATAAATCAATCAGTAGTGGTTTATCTTGATGATGTTACCATTTTTTCTAAAAACAAGAAAGATCACTTGTCTCACCTTAGGGTTGTCCTAGAACAATGTCGCAAGTACAACATATCTCTCAACCCTAAGAAATCAGTCTTTGTAGTAGAGCAAGGAAAATTACTTGGGTTCATAGTGTCCAAAGACAGAATGATTATTGACCCGGTTCTTAGTGCGTTGTTTGGAAAAGGATGAAGCAGGGAAGGTACTATCTGAACTTCATGTAGGTGAGTCTGGTGGTCATTTTGGTGGAGACACCACTACTCACAAAGTTTTGAGAGCTAGGTACTATTGACCCATGTTATTTAAAGACACTCATGCGATGTGTCGTAAATGCATAATCTGCCAAAACGTTGTTGGACGAGTAAAAAAGGTGGCATTTTGTTTGAAGCCTGTTACTGTAGATTCACCTTTTCAGCAATGGGGTCTTGACATCATAGGACCAACTAACCCTTCTTCCTCACAGCAACACAAATATATCATTACAACAATGAATTATTTTACCATATGGTCCGAAGCTACACCTTTGAAAGTGGTAAACACAAATCGGGTGGCATCTTTCCTTAATTCGAATATCATTACTAGATTTGGCATTCCCAAATGTTTAGTCTTTGATAACGCATCTTATTTCTCATCCCTAGATATGAATGTGTTCTCTTTAGAAAAAGGTATTAAATTGAAATATTCTTCCATCTACTACCCCCAAGGAAATGGTCTAGCAGAATCAACAAACAAAAATTTAATCAAGATTATCAAAAGGACAGTTTTTGAAAATCACAAGAACTGGCACGACACACTATTTAACGCACTCTGGGCTGATAGAGTGACACCAAAAAACTTTGTTTGTAATTCCCCTTTCTTTCTCATCTATGGGAGAGAAGAAATCCTACATCCTCATGTTTTACTTCCATCTCTAAAATTATCGCAGAAAGTCCAAGAAGAGGACTGCCCTCCTTTGGAAAGTCGAATTAATTCCTTGTTAAAACTGGAGGAAGTAAGAGCGCAAGCAAAGTAGAATTTGGATCAGCATCAACAGATTGTAAAATATGGTTTGATTCAAAATCTTCTTTAGATAGGAACTTTGAGTTAGGAGACTTAGTTCTCAAGTGGGACAAAGCTCACAAAGGGAAAGGGGAACACACCAAGTTCCAGAATCTATGGTTGGGACAGTTTGTGATTTCTGAAAAACTAGGTCCCAGCTCTCTCCGCCTGCACAATTTAGAGGGACATCCAGACACTTTCCCAGTGAATGGCCAAGCCCTCAAAATAAACTTCACCTGATGGTAGCAGATCCACCTCTTTGTACATATCTTTTTTTTTGTTTTAAAATTTCTTTTCTATTTTTGGATTTTGGTTCTTTTCATTTTGCTTGTTTTTGGATTTTTTTCTGAATAAATTTATGTCTAGGTCACCATTTAGTTCATGAAAGGAAACTAGAAGTCTCATCATAAAACAACAGTCAAGGTCATTTCAAGGCATCAATGTTGTAAATTATTAAAACTCAGACTAGTAAAAGAAACTTTCTATTCAGAATAGTCCTCCTGGTTTCACTTTATAATCACGAGAAGATACGATCATCAGTAAAACTCTTTACGCTATACCTGTTTTTAAAGAAAACAACTCAAGTATTCTTTCATGTCCTCGAATTTTTTTTATTATCAGAAAACTAAGTTTAGTTCATGATAAAGGTCGTCAAACAAGATTTTAAATTGAAAAATATAAAGTAGTTCGAAGTCTAAAATGTTCAGCATCACCACGTTCTCTTGAAGATCATAAATTTTATGTCAAGTTGTCAATAACTTCTAGAGAGATGAAAGCACTGCAAAGTGTGAGGAGTGTATGTAAACTCACCGAGATACCGAAAAGGTCTGTAGGTAGCGAATAAATTCATGCATGATGCCAAGGAAACTTCGTTGGGGTACTGAACAAGCCTGCTGGCAGCGAAGCATTGTTAGGTTCAAGAAAATTATCAGGTATAACCTTTGGTATTAATTGTAAGATGTCCTTCATATTGAATTGATAATTCTTGGACAGGTAGAGGTGTCAGAGTGGGTTAATTGACATCCCTACTGAGGCTATGGATACCTGCTGGCAACAGTGGCCCTGTCAACAGTATTGGAGTCATTTGCCTAAGCATCATCTCACTCGTAATTAAAACTGGTCACCGGTTTGCATTTGGACATAAATACATCTGACGCTAGACTATGTGATTTTTTATTTTGATCGAGATGTTTGATTCGCTATCGATTGTTCTATAATTTTTCAATCATTCTGATCAGTACTGACATGAACTCTCTGGTGATGTAGAGATAACTACTTCTCCTAATAAGTTGCGATTGTTGGCAGCCCCATACGATTTCGTTATTTGAACAAGAAATTACAATTTTTGTAGTTGCCTTCACCTTATCTTGTAAATATTATCATTTTGAGATGATTACTGGATTACAAAAGATGTTCATTAATTATTTAAAAGTTTGCGTTTTCGTTTTGTTTTCCAGTTTGATTCATGACTGAAAGAATGAATCAAACATTAAAACTTGGCTTCATATTATGTTTTCTATACAGGGCATTCTTTTGAAAGATCATCATGCTTATATCCAATCTAAATATAACACTTGAATGACTTATCTTTGGAATTTTTTGGGTATTGATATAAGTTTTATATGCTTAGATGGTATTACATTTGAAGTATGAGAGTTTCTTTTTGATATATTTGAATTCGTTGCAAAAACTATGGTCGTGCTAGTCATCAAATTTAATGCGCAACTATTGTACCCTGTACTTAATCCATATTGTTGGCACAATGAATTAATAAGCCTTTCATTACAGGTTATAGGTTTTCATGCTCTGTACGCAAGGTTTTCATTACCGGGAATGGTCAAGCATCAAGACTGAACCCTCGATGTTCATACTATGATTACACAGACGCTTTGTTTTGTTTGTTTCCATTTTATCCATTCGGATTTGTTTCTTTTGCTCCTACCATTCAAACCCAGAACTGTTTTGAGTCACCCTTGTTACAGTCCAGTCATATTTGTAATGGCTCTTGTTGTTCGATTGGAACCGAATGGCTTCCAGGCATTGCTCTATCATGATAATGCAATCGAATATTTAAAAGCACAAGGTTGTGATTCCTTCATCAAAAGGTTCGAAGGTTATAACCTACATGTGTCTAAGGAATTTGCACAGACTTTCGATGGGTGTAGGGTGAAAATTGGAGATATCCAGTTAGAGGTGACTAAGGAATTTTTGAAGGAATCCATAGGGCTTCCATCCACCAGCGATAAATGGTTCAAAAACTCAAATATTGAAGAGGTGCCATGGATCCTTTTCATGACCTCCAGGAAAATCAATTGCTGCGAAAAAGGTATCCCTATTTCTTTGGTTAAAGCTAGGTGGCATGGTATACTATTGATCCTCAAACAATTTGTGACCTGTGAGGGTCATTATGGTTTAGTTTTCCTCTATCATATATGACTGCTTATGAATTTTATAGGTTTTCAATTAAATTTGCCCTTTCATCTTTTGAGGAGCTTGTACAAAATTTCTAAAAGGTATAAGAGACAGAGCCTCGACTCTAGTCTTTTTCACCACGACTTGATTAAAGTGTTTTTGATTCACTGTTTGACAACTGTGGGAAATTGTTGGGATGGATTTTTAACAAGAAATGGTTTTGCTACAACCATTCCTGTAGAAGCCCTTATTCTGGGAGAACCGCTAATAGGAAAACAATTTGACATTCCAAATAACAAGCCAGACTCTCTAAATAGAAACCCTCGAGACCAGGCAATGCCCAGTCAGTCTTCGCATGAGGAACAAGTTGTTGGTTTTGAGTTGAGTGAACCCCCTATGCATGAATTAGATGTTGGCCATAACGCCACTATGAAACCCGATATCAAAAAATCATGCAAATAGACAAAACAAAAACACATGGCTCTAGGGTTTCAGAACAAAAGAGTTGGTTGTCTTATTTTGAGAAAATTGAGGAATCGAAATACACCTCATTTGAGCTCGATCGGCCCAATCGAGGTCAATGAGGTCTCGGATCCTGAAATTGAAGATTTCCTGGCTTCAGAAGACCCAGATTGTCAAAGATATAATCCTACTCAACCATATGACTTTGTTACTAATATTCCATCATGTCTCAAGGGTAACGATGGATTCAATGGAATTGGGCTTGGTCAAGGGCATGTAACATGTAATGTTGATACAACTAGGCTTGATTGTACACTTCGTCAACATATCGTTCCTCTTGTACAGTGTGAGGTTTGTCTACATTGGATTGAACGATACTACACTGATATTCCCATCCTTCAAGCTCGGATTAAAACACTCACAACTCAATCTGAATCACTAGAATAGGAAAATCAATACCCCA
Source organism: Picea sitchensis (assembly GCA_010110895.2). Taxonomy (NCBI): domain Eukaryota; kingdom Viridiplantae; phylum Streptophyta; class Pinopsida; order Pinales; family Pinaceae; genus Picea; species Picea sitchensis. The sequence continues at coordinate 1,723 of SNQJ01S0044511.1, read as the reverse complement.
GAGTAAATGTAGAGAGGAAAGTTAAGCGCCTTAAGATGACAGGGAACATAATAATAAAAAATGCAAACAGTGTTGAAGCCATAATCAATTCTAAGATACCCTAGTCCATCTTTGGTCATCTGTTATGGCAAAATGATTTTTTTCTTATTACTTTCATGTTATCTCTTTTGAATCAAATCAGTTTGAAATTAGATTTTGTTTTCTAAGATACGAGTGGCTACATAATCTTTTGATTCTGTAGCCAAGTCATTTTTAATAAAAAAATTAGTAATTAGTTGTTAATAACTTATCTAACTTATTCATGTTTCTTTTTCAGGATATGGTAGATCTAGATGTTGATCATCTGAGGGGGGAACATGTTTGATTTTTAATTTAGATGATTAGTATTTCTTTTTAGTTTATTTTGTAAAAAAAATTTTTTTTTTGAAAAAAACCCAACTCAGTTATGAGTGGTTGTAGGCCCTCTATTTTTGTAATATTTTGATCTTATGAGATCCTATCCTATCTTAGGATATAGGAAAATAGGATTTCAAAACACTTTAAATACTCTTCTTTTTGTAAGTGAGGGCATCTTGGCCTGGAACCAATGATGTACGAATGATCCTCATAACTTAATGGAACGACTTATGGCATTTCATCTTTAGACCACTAAGAATGTTGTTTCATTGATGTTTTGGTTTCTCTTATCTTGGGATATTAATGTGTTGTATAGATTTAGTCTCAATGACATGTTGTGTTCTATGATATTCATGCTATACATGTCGTTCATGATTTGTTGTTCCATATGTTGCGACTGTGATCATCATATCAATTTTAATATCAGGATTTTTCTTTGATGTTTCATTGGTAGATAAAAATGAATGTTTTACATAAGGATTTCTCTGATTGTAATCATTCGTAATTATGAGATCACTGGATTATATGTGTTCACTATTATGTTCTTAAATCCTGGCTGCCAATACATTCTTTGAATTTATTCAGGAAAATTTTAGTATAAGCCTACTACATATTTCTTTCACAGGCGGGGCAGTTGGATGTTCTTTGTCCATACAGAAGCAAAGACACATTTAACAAACTAATAACAGGTTATCTTCACCTTCTTTTGATTTCTGTTATTTTATGTATTAGTGAAACATGAAAGTTTCAGATTGGCTTTGGCCATCTATGTATCTTTGTTTCATAACTTAATTAATTCAAGTTTTATTAGATTTATAATTAGAAAATACAAAATACAAAATTGTTCTTTCTTTATCTGCTTCTGAAAACAATTACTTTTACATTGATTTTGCAAAGCTTTCATTAAAACTTGCAATCTGTAAATTTTGTGTATAAGAGATATATTCATGTTTTTCTTTTCTATTTAATACGTTTGTAAATAATTAGATTACAGTTCATAGGTTAATATAGTTTTAGTATTAGTTAGTTTATCTCTTTTAATTTAGGACCCTATATTGGCTAACAGAGCCATTAAAATCGTCAAAATAGGTTATACCAAACGGCTTGGGTTATTTATACAACCCCAGACCAAACCTATTCTTCCAGTTGACAGCATGTCAAATTTGCCTGTCAAAAATATTGTTCACACATCCATCCCAGTTTCTTACAAGGCATTCAAAGAAAACTTCTATGCATGTCTTGTCATTAGTAACCTCTTTATTCAAACCATTCTAAAACATGAGAATAAAAAAGGTAACAATCTCTTCTCTCTATTCATGAAGGATTG